>CM055269.1:82826313-82866407 GCA_029237695.1 Conchocele bisecta
ATCCTTGTGAATTGTATCTAGCAGACACTCAGATGTTTCCTAAAAAATGAAGAAGTAATTTACAAAAAAATAATACAACCAAAATATAAATGTCATGGTTGCCAAATATTCCACCTGATGAGTACCCCTAGTTAGGAATGAAACAGATCTATACATTGTAATGAACCCCTATATCTAATTATTAAGTTGTTGACTGTTTAATTAACTATTACTGAGCTTAAAACTTAATTTAAATAACTTTAATTATCAAATAATAACATCAAAATTCATATTTCCTGGTATTTCCCACTTTGGGGAGTATTTCCCGGGACGGGAATTCCCGCCCCCGGTATTTCCCGGCCAACCTTGAATCCGACCAGTATGTGCCGTTCTTTTACTGATTTCATATTGCGGACAGCCAGTTTTTCCAGCCGTCACTGCATGACTAACTTTTCCTTATTTTGCTTACCACACTTATTTCCCTTTGCGGTCACGTGGGTATATGACGTATCAGTGGTATTTCCAAAATGTATGCATAATACGATTATTGCACTTAATAGTTCAACACTACTTAGAACTTGAGTTGTGTACTATATAAATATAAGAATGACCTAGTTACAAACTATATACTGTCCCAGTGGGTGACAAAATGGACATACTGTGCACATTTCAACAGCTGTAGGATACCAGTTTGTATATACATGTATTTATATTTACATCGTCGGGTTACAATCTATGTTTCCGCCGATAGTACTTATATATAATGCTAAATCAGACGGGCAACAGAGTAGATACTTATCAGAGCTGTCAGGTGCATAGATGGATCTGGTGCTATGCTGGTCAAACTGTCATAATGTCGTTCTTGTAGGCCATTTCCACTTACAATGAAACGATGCTGTCATGGGGTCAATTAAGGAAAGCCAAATGCCCGGGATGACAGCAGTGGGAAAATTAGTCACTCTAATTGCCACGGGGTGGGGTGCACAACAGGGCCAGTGATGGCATATTGCCATAATTATGTTGTTTGCAGATTGTGCGAGTTAAATTGGGGTCTAATTTTATTTTTTACCGAATATGGACATGCCTATATCAAATTGAAGGTATAAAAGAGGCGATCGCTCTGGTACATATTTTGTCGAAATTGGATGGTCATGTCATCCAAGGTGGCCACCGAAAGGTCAAAAGGTCGTTCTTTTATTAGAGATTTCAAAATTCTTCTTCACACGAACCGTTCGGTCCATGGTGGCAAAACTTCACAGTTATGGTCCATGGGTGAAGCCTTTTCAGATTTGTTGAAACGGAGGTCGTCGCTAATCCAAGATGGCCGCCGTCTAAAAATAGCACAAATTCTTAAAAAATCTTCTTCTCATGAACCGTTTGGCCCATGGTGGCAAAACTTCACAGTTATGGTCCATAGGTGAAGCCTTTTCAGATTTGTTAAAACGGAGGTCGTCGCTAATCCAAGATGGCCGCCGTCTAAAAATAGCACAAATTCTTAAAAAATCTTCTCGTGAACCGCCAGCCGGATTTTCGAGTTTGGTCGAAACGAAAACTTGGTAGGAATGATCGATGTAGAATGCTCTTTCAAAGGTAGTAAAATGGTGGCCCCCCCCCCCCCGCCCCCCCCCCCCCCCCCCCCCCGCCCCCCCCCCCCCCCCCCCCCCCCCCCCCCCCCCCCCCCGAGGTCAAAAATGGGCGGTGGCCCATGGGGTTTTTAAAAATTTTATTTTTGACCGAATATGCTCCTGTCATATATCCAATTGAAGGTATCGATGAGGTTATTGCTCTGGTACAATATTTGTCGGAATTGGATGATTATGTCATCCATGCTGGCCGCCAAAAGGTCCATTTATTCAAGATTTTGAACGTCTTTTTCTCAGGAACCACATGGCCGATGCTGGCCAAACTTCATAGTAAATTAAGATCCTTTGGTGAAGCATTTTCAGATTTGGTAAAATGAGAGTAATCGCTTAATCCCAGATGACCGCCATCTATAAATAGCGCAATTTTTTTAAAACACATATGAACTCAATGTCACATTCTCCTCTGGTGTTCATGGAGTCAGGTGAGCGAATTAGGGCCATCATGGCCCTCTTGTTTAATTATTATACCCCCCGCAACGAGTTGAGGGGGGGGTATACTGGAGTCAGGTTGTCCGTCCGTCCGTCCGTCCGTCCCGTCCGTCCGTGCGTCCGTCCGTCCGTCCGGATAAACTTAACATCAGAGAAATATTGTTATAACTTCTATTTCCTTCATCTAAAATGCGTGATATTTCACACATGCATTCCTGTAAGGCTCTACTACCATGCTGTGCCAAATCCACGACCGTCCAAACCCCCGCAGATCCCAAGGTCAAGGTCAATTACTTAGTCCGTAAACTTAACATCAGAGAAATATTGTTATAACTTCTATTTCCTTCATCTAAAATGCTTAATATTTATTCACACATGCATCCTGTAAGGCTCTACTACCATGCTGTGCCAAATCCACGACCGTCCAACCCCGCAAAATGCCCAAGGATCAAGGTCAAAGGTCAAATACTTAGTCTCTTTATACAAAACTTAACATCAGAGAAATAATTGTTATAACTTCTATTCCTTCATCTAAAATGCTTAAATATTCACACACATGCCTTCCTGTAAGGCTCTACTACCATGCTGTGCCAAATCCACGACCGTCCAACCCCCGCAAGATCCCTAAGGTCAAGGTCAAATACTTAGTCTCTTTACAAAACTTAACATCAGAGAAATATTGTTTTATAACTTCTATTTCCTTCATCTAAAATAAATGCTTAATATTTCACACATGCATTCCTGTAAGGCTCTACTTACCATGCTGTGCAAAATCCATTGACCGTCCAACCCCCGCTGATCCCAATGTCAAGGTCAAATACTCTTTACAAAACTTCAACATCAGAGAAATATTGTTATAACTTCTATTTCCCCCTCCTCATCTAAAATGCTTAATATTTCACACATGCATTCCTGTAAGGCTCTACTACCATGCTGTGCCAAATCCACGACCGTCCAACCCCCGCAATACCCAAGGTCAAGGTCAAAATACTTAGTCCTTCTTTACAAAACTTAACATCAGAGATATTGTTTATAACTTCTATTTCCTTCATCTAAAATGCTTAATATTCACACATGCATTCCTGTAAGGCTCTACTACCATGCTGTGCAAAATCCATGACCGTCCAACCCCCGCTGATCCCAATGTCAAGGTCAAATACTCTTTACAAAACTTAACATCAGAGAAATAAGTTATAACTTCTATTTCCTTCATTGAAAATTCTTATTATTTCACTTGTGCATCCTCTAAGGTTGTACTATCATGCTGTCACAAATCTACGAGTGTCCAACCCCCGCTGCTCCCAAGTCAAGGTCACATACTTAGTCTCTTTACAAAACTTAACATCAAGAAAGAAATATGGTTATAAACTTCTATTTCTTTTCATGGAAAATACTTAATATTTCATATGCTGTGACAAATCCCCCGCCCGGCTGATCTCGAGGTCAACGTCACATACATACCGTAATAACCTTTGGCTTAACGCCCCCCTCCTAATAAAACGCGGCCCCCCAAGGCCCCCCCCCCCCCAAATAAAAAAAAAAAATCCAAATTATTTCTGTTTGAAATTGGCGGTCCTTGGTAAAAAAAACATTTTTTTTTTTTTTTTTTTTTTTTTTTTTTTTTTTTTTTTTTTTTTTTTTTTTTTTTATTTTTTTTTTTTTTTTTTTTTTTTTATTTTTTTTTTTTTAATGGCTAATAAACGCGCCCCCCCCCCCCCCCCCCCCCCCCCCACCCCCCCCCCATAATTTTTTTTTTTTTTTTACCAATGACCGCCAATTTCAAACACAAATAGTCTTTAAATAAATCTTTATTTGTGTTTGAAATTGGTGGTCCTTGGTAATTTTTTCTTTTTTTTTTTTTTTTTTTTTTTTTTTTTTTTTTTTTTTTTTTTTATTTTTTTTTTTTTTTTTTTTTTACTAACTTGGCTAATAAAACCCCCCCCCCCCCCCCCCCCCCCCCCCCCCCCCCCAAACCCCCCCCCCCCAAAAATAAAAAAAAAAAAACAAATAATTTTTTTTAACCAATGACCGCCAATTTCAAACACAAATAATCCTTAAATCCTTATTTGTGTTTGAAATTGACGGTCCACCCCCCTTGGTAATTTTCTTTTTTTTTTTTTTTTTTTTTTTTTTTTTTTTTCTTTTTTTTTTTTTTTTTTTTTTTTTTTTTTTTTTTTTTTTTTTTTTTTCTTTTTTTTTTTTTCTTTTTTTTTCTTTTTTTCTTTTTTACTGCTAATAAACAATGACCCCCCCCCCCCCCCCCCCCCCCCCCAATTAAAAAAAAAAAATAATAATAATAATTTTTACCAATGACCAGCGCCAAATTCAAACTACAAATAATCCTTAAAATCCTTCCTTGTGTTTGAAAATTGGGCGGTCTTTGTAATTTTTTTTTTTTTTTTTTTTTTTTTTCTTTTTTTTTTTTTTTTTTTTTTTTTTTACTGGCTAATAAACACCCACCCCCCCCCCCCCCCCTTTTGTAAATGTAACGCCTCCGGGGGTCGTTAATTCGAGGTTATAAAAACGGTAGTCCTCTTACAAAACTTAACATCAGAGAAATCGGTTATAACTTCTATTTCCTTGCTCGGATCTGCTTCACATTTCACACACTCATTGCTCCAATGGACCTCTACCACCCTGTGACAAATTCACGTTCATGCCGCTCGCGCTAATCCCAGAGTCAAGGTCACAAGCCCACACACTTGGAAATTTGTACATATTTTAGGGGTACCTGGGCCCACGCGGGGGGTATATTCCGTAAGCCTCGCTTACTGACCAATCTAGTTTGTACTAATTAAATGCATCACCTGAAAAAATAATATTTTCGACAGATTATAAAGTGTGATCATTGCACATCAAAAAATAAATAGAGAGAATAAATAGTAATGTCTTAACATTTCAAGGAAACACGGTTATCGCCCCTGATTTACGGGTTATCACCCCTGACATTTACGTCTGATATAAAATTTATAATAATGCCAATCAATGTGTGGGGTAATGGTTAATGAATGTTTATTTTGCCAAAATGTCTACGACGATGTCTGATATAAAGAACATTTTGTGCCTACTGAGTTAGGTCATAACTTCAATATCTCTCAAAGGATTACTTAAATATTTCAACACAGTATACCAGTGGACAAATGCCACACATCCATGCTGTCCTTGATATGACCTTGACCTTTTGACCTTCACAACAGACTGGGTGGTTGGTCGGGCGAATGTGACGGCGTAAATTAACAATAGGGGTTCCTGGCATCAGATCAGGATTATTCTGATTTAGGGCTACTATATATGTTTTTACTGTAAATATTCAGTTCTGATTTTGGGATTTTGCCCTCATTTGTACATGTACTTGAACATGTACATGTACTTGTACAGGTAATATATGGGATTTAGTACTAAACCCATTGACCCGGCCTTAAATGACCTTAGTTGTTGATAGGACGTTAAACCCCAGCAAACAAACAAATCACAACGTTGAACTTTTTTCCAGGTTAATTCCTCAATTCTGTCATAACTTCTATATTCCTTGAAGAATTACTTAAATATTTCAACACAGCATACTTGTGGACAACTGCCACACATCCATGCTGCCCTTAATATGACCTTGACCTTTTGACCTTGACCACTTTGGACTTTTTCACACATCAATAACTTCGCCAGAGTTTCTCAATTCTGTCATAATTAATATACTTTGCATACCTGACCAACATCAAGGGCCGGCCGTTGTGCGTAACATAAATATTTTCACTCCACCTCGATACCTAGTACATGCTCAGAAAATGTTATACGCATCGTCTAAAAAGTTTGAAACTTTTATGAACCCTTTCAACACCACAGGCCTGTATAGTGGTATTGGCAAAATGTGTAGATCCAGATAAGCCAGCTCGTCGCGTCGCCTCAGGATCTGCACTTTTGCAAGTAATTTTTATATTTTTGAGAACAGTAACACCCCCTTTTCATAAAAGGACTTGTCTGAGAATCATATTGTTATGATTGGATTTGTTGCAAAATTAATATATCAAAATCCATTCCAGTTACTTAGGGGTGAAAGGCTTAATTGAACCATGCGTATAAAACAGAGTTACGGATCTCTCGCCTATCTGTTTGTAGACGTGTGGCCGTTTGACCGTAGAGGAGATCGACAAACAATGTGAATGGCCACTTGCCCTTCGTGACTGTCCACCAGTGCATCTGTCGGACGTGCCATCGGATCCATATCAATGTCGAAAGTTACATTTTAACTGTACTAATGAACCGGGCATGGAGTATCACTGTGCGATGGAGAAACGTACTAGAAGATATATTGAAGCGTGTGCCGAGCAAAAGCTTTGTATTAAAGGTGAGGAGACTAAATCCAGATGGCCTAATTATGCTCTGAGCTGGTGGTTAATTGTACTGTGGCATACACAGTATGTCGAGAGGTACATAGTTTTCGTATTTCCGTCCGCCAGTCTGTTCGACAGCAAAGCTTATGGAACAGAAATTAACTTCGCTTTCCGTGGGGCCTTGAACACCTGGAATAGCCTGGAATAGCCTGGAATTTGACAAAAGGCCATTAAAGGCTTTCAATATCCTTGAATTTCACTGTAGGGCCTTGAATATCATGGAATTATGTAAGAAAATAAACACATTGCGACATGACCGGGGAAAATACAATATTTGCATTATACAAAAAAATAATAATAAAAAAAGATCGCGAACATACGCTTGGTGACGACGGCGTGAATCTGGCTGACCGTGCAAATACCCGCTTTGTATTACGATTATCGCCCTTGGTTCCTACAGGTGACAGTTTGACCGGATGTAAATAGTAAATAGTAAACTGATTGAAGATTTAATGTTTCTTTTCAAGCTCATTTTCTTTTTTTTTCTGTTGATGGGCCGATTAAGTACATTCTATTCTTGATACATGAATGTGAATAATGCTGTCATCTATTAATGGTATTGTGTTAGAAGACAACGGCTGGCGTATACAGTCGAACCTCCCCGAACGGCCACCTCTCTACAACAACATCCTCTCTATAACAGCCGCTATTTTATATCTCAAATGGATGATTTCCTCTGTATCTAACCCTTAGACTGCTGAACACAAAAATTGTCGCCTGTTGTTGTTTTGCCTTCTTTCTCAATAAATACATGCTTTGACAACATTTTAGAATCATTTCCATTGGAAATGATTCTAAAATGTTGCCCAAGCATGTTTTTGATGAGAATTATCAAAGAAAATAAATAAACAGTGGACGACAAAATTTAATTCAGTATTAACCTCCCTACAACAGCCACCTCTCTACAACAGCCAGTTTTGCGTCTTCCCATGGGTGGCTTTTGTAGAGAGGTTGCACTGTATATGCACTAACGTTTATATTTGATTAACAAATAACAACGGGGCTGATACGATTTATAATTACTTTTAGGGTAATAAATAATATCACACTTTCTCTTATTTACCGATTTATTGACTATGTATACTTATGGATACTTTTGACCATACATACTTATGCTGTCTGCAAATTTTGATTGGAAAACTCTTAAAATATATTACAAAAAACATAATATTATCCCCTTACGATCCAAATGACGTTGATAATAAGCGCTCGGTTGCCTTTCTCATGATGTTATTAAGACGCTCCGCGTTACTGGCCGCGGTCACCTCGGTGAGGATTGCGTCCCAACTAGGCTCGAGAAACTGGCCTCGATCACTGGCACGGCCATCATGAGATTGCAGATTTTCATAAAAAGGTGTGTGAAGGATCTGTATGTTGCCAAACGGTGTGACATCATTACGTTACAATATCGCCTGACGTCAACCCTACATATACAAGTAGATATTTATTAACAACACGGCAAATTCTCACTGGTTTTCAAGATCTAACTTTATTTGTCTTTGTTAGATCATTTCCCATCACTACGGCTAGGTTTCGGTGATGATTTCAAAATTTTGTTTTGGTTTTTGATTGCCTTGACCGGCTGCCATTTTGATGCGAGCCAGGTTGATCGGCTTGACAGACAACATGGGCTAAATTTTGCTGTCCAGCTGACCAATCAAAACTCAAGAAATTCATCTGCGGTATGGCAATGTGTCTATTTATAGGTTATTTGACCTATTTTGCAAGGTAAAGCGTAGTTCCGGCACTGACCAATATGAACTCGCGAGACGTCAATATGGAAAAGATAATGGGAATCAAAAATACTTACATTATAAACTATACAAAAGTTCGGAGTATATTCATAAGCCCGTACATGTATGTGCCTACTCATAAATCATTGGAAGAATTATGATTACATATTCTATAAACATGTTCCATTATGTTTTCAGGGACAGGTCCGGTTCTACATTGTGGTAATGTGTGTTACGCTGAATGTAACACATGTCCCGACCACCTTTATAATCCTAATGAAGATGGTGACCCAAGTTACACATTAAGCACGTGTCACGTGCAAGGACTATTTGCTCTGATGAGAAAGGGAGGATAAATCATCCTCTCTGGGTTTTGGATTCCACACGGGACACTGATTGTGTGTGTAATGTCTCAAACTACATACCGGAATACGACAACGAATATGACCTACATACCGGGATCCTGGCAGGAACAAGCGAAAGATGCATTTTCGATGGGCCATGTGCAAATACATCGGATAAAAAGCCTCAGGAGAGGCTACTGACCAGTAAGTGACGTGGCTAAGAATTTCAGCCACCAATATATACAGGGGTTGAACAAATCCTTTTTTATCCACTCGCTGGCCAAGTACAAATAAAAAGTACTTACCCAGGTAAAAAAGTCACTTGCCCAGTTTTTTTAAAAAATAAAATGCTATTTGTAATGTTGCATCTTATTTAATTTTTAAATGTCCTTGCTTTAGCTGATCATGGAAGAAATGAAATAAAGATAAATATTATTTATCGGGAGATCGTCACGTTTTTTCTTCAACAACATTTTTGGCAGCGTTTAGTTTAGCAGTCAAATTTGCTCAGAGGCTTGCACGCTTCTTATTTTCTATAAGCGTTGAGTGACATAGATTTTGTTTTATTTATAGTGGCTATGTTTGCATGCGCTGCGCGCTGCCATAATTACTAAATTCAATGGTTTCGGACCCGGCGCCGACCATTTCGTCCCAAGCTGTTGTGTTTGGCGTCTGAAATGGGTGTTAACCCAACTGTCTACGAGACGATATATATGGCCACGTATGATAATACACACACTAGTCTATACTCGCAGTCATATTATTTGTTAGACCGGCCGCGTACAGCCGACAAATAATCCGTGAATTAAATTTGCCCTGATATGGACCGTGTTCAAAATCGCTAGCGATTCTACCCGTAACCATGTACTGCTTGAATCTTACTTTCGGAAAACTGACTTAAACTGTAAACAACAAATGGTCGCTGAATTAATACCATTTGTTGGCCGTTATCGATGGAATTAATTGGCAATTTCTTCAGAAAAATAAATCCTGACCAAATCGCCAAACTGTGTGAGTGCCTGTAGAAAGTACTCGACCGCCACAAAAAACTCGCCATGGTGAGCTGGGTGAGTGAAATTTCAACCCCTGATATAAGACGAGGCATGTAATTTTGTACGCAAGAAGATATGTGATTTTTCATGAAAACTATTTACAAAAACTGATATTTTCTGTCAATGATGTCAAAAGTTGAATTATTTTATAGCAAAAGCGAAATTCTAATCCACGTTTATTTGCACTGAACATTTCATCAGCTTTTTACTTCATTTACCGAAAATATTGTAAATTCAATGAGATATCGCACATCTTCTTGGGTACAAATGACATGGCTTGTCTCGGGTCGATGACAAAATACTCTGGCATGGTCTTAGAAAAATATTTAGTGTTCTCATCCAAATTGTTTAAGACAATGTGACAGACTGGAGAATGTTATTTTTATGCACCCGGTCTCGGTAGAGTCGGAGGCACATGGTGTTTAGACTGTGTGTCCGTTAGTGCGTCCATGTGTTCGTCACATTAAGAAGTTCGTCGGAGTTTCTCAATTTTGTCATAACTTCTATATCCCTAGAAGGATTGCTTACATATTTCAGCACAGTATACATATGAAAACTGCCACCCATCCATGCTGCCCTTAATATGACTTTGACCTTTTGACCTTTTGACCTTCACAACTTTGAACTTTTTCTCACATCAATATGTTTGCTGGATTTTCGCAATTCTGTCCTAAATTCTATATCCCTTGATAGATTACTTCAATATTTCAATACATCATACATGTGGAAAAATGCCACACATTCATGCTGCCCTTAATATGACTTTGACCTTTTGACCTTTACAACTTTTAACTTTTTCACACATTATAGTGTCTGTGTCTCAGATGGTACCTCCAAATAAGCATTTCACAAAAACACTTGAGATCTTTCACTGGATATTGTATAAATACAGTCGCAACTTGTTCTTGCTCATAAAATTGCGTTTGTGGGCATTTACATATGAGGTCGAGGAAATTCCATGCTGAGTTTAACTTGGCAGTATCTGGAAAAATCCACTAGTAGTGACACACTTCTTTCTCTGATCTATCTATTTGTCATGTTACCACTGACTACCGAAGCGGCAGATAAGACAAAAAGATAAACTTGTTTGAAATGCTTCAAATGCTTTATTATAAGATGTGGTCAGAATTGCACACATCTATATCGCCATATTAACACTGTAATACCTTAACACACGCTGTACGCGCATTGTCATAATAAATAACCAAATTTAAAAATGCGAGAACTGAATGTTAGCGGTGATATAGTGTCTGATCAAAGCAAAGAACGTGGCTACTAGTGTGGGCACATCAGTGGGAAATATGAATTCTATATTTAGCAAAATTAGTGTTAGTTATCTTTTTGATAATAATTAATTTTTTCACATTTTTTTGCTGTCTCAGATCACTCACAGGGACAAATATATTCAGGAAACCAATACAAATCTTCAGTTAAGTGCTTTTTTCCTAACTCAATACCCGACTTCAACCTCATCCGTACCTTTAAGAAGTTCGCCGGAGTTTCACACTTCTGTCATAACTTCTATATCCCATGATGGATTACTTCAATGTTTCTATCCATGCTGCCTTTAATATGACATTGACCTATTGACCATGACAACTTTGAACTTTTTCACATGTTAAGAACTTTGCAGGAGTTTCTCAATTCTGTCATATCTTCTATATCTTTTGAAGGATCACTATAATATTTAAACACGTCATATTTGTGCACAAATACCATCCATCCATTCTGGCCTTAGTATGGTATGACCATGACCATTTGACCTTCAACTTTGAACTTTTTTCTCAAATTAAAATTTAGAGGCATTCGTGTGCCGACAGGCCACATTTTCTTGTTTTATATTTCCCCTTATGCGATAGCAAGGGGGGGGGGGCATATTGTGTTGCTCTTGAGGTTCCGTCCGTCCGTCCATGTACATTTACGTCAAAAAGTTTGTAAGAGTTTCTCCAACATGTAATATCTTCAATATTATAATACACAAAGGATTGCTTCGGTACATGGACACTTGAATCACCTGAACATTTGTCACACACTCGCGCCACCATATAACAAGACCTTGACATTGGTCACCTTGGAAATGTCGCTGAAACACTTAGCCATTTTGTTGTTGCGCCTGCTTTAGCAGAAGTCGTGACTATAGTCACTAGTTTTTCCGTCGTCGTCCACGACGTCATCGTCCGAAATGTCAAAAAGTTTGTACAAGCTTCGTCATCATGGTATAACTTTAATATTACTTAACGGATCGCTTCAATATTTGGACACTTGATACATGTGAACACACTCATGCCGCCATGAACATGATCTTGACTTTTGTACCTTCACATTTTTGCAGAAACACTTAGCCATTTTTTTGTGTCAAAATATTTGTACAAGTTTCTTGTATTGTTGTTGTGCCTACTATAGTCACCACTTTTTCCGTCCGTGTCGTCATTGTCGTCGTCGTCCAAAACGTTCAAAAGTTTGTACAAGCCTCTTCATCATGGTTCAACTTTAATATTACTTGACGGATTGTTTCAATATTTGGACACTTGATACTAGTGAGCATTTGGAACACACTAATGCCGCCATTAACAAGACCTTGACCTTTTTTTCCTTCACATTTTTGCGGAAACATTTAGCCATTTTTTTGCGTCAAAAAGTTTGTACAAGTTTCTTCATCATGATATAACTTTAATATTACTTGACGGATTGCTTCAATATTTGGACAATTGATACTTGTGAGAATTTGGAACACATTCATGCCACCATTAACATGACCTTGACCTTTTGTTCCTTCAAATTTTTGCGGAAACACTTAGCCATTTTTTGTGTCAAAAGGTTAGTACAAGTTTCTTCATCATCGTTTATCATTAATATTACTTCATGGATTGCTTCAATGTTTGGGCACTTGATTCATGTAAGCATTTGGAACACACTTATGCTGCCATTAACATGACATTGACCTTTTGTACCTTCACATTTTTAGCTCACCTGAGGTAGGGGGATTACAAAATTGTTAAAATGACGTCATTACGTAATCCAAGATGGCCGCCGTCTAAAAGTAGCACAAATTCTTCAAAAATCTTCTTCTCAAGAACCGCCAACCGGATTTCGACAAAACTTGGTAGGAATGATCGATGTACAATGCTCTTTCAAAGTTATTGGTGACCCCGGGGTAAAAAATGGGCGTGGCCTGTGGGGTCAAAATGGGATCCAATTTTATTTTTTACCGAATATGGTCATGTCATGTATCAAATCGAAGGTATCAATGTGGCGATCACTCTGGTACGTTTTTTGTCGAAATCGGATGCTTATGTCATCCAAGGTGGCCGCCGAAAGATCAAAAGGTTGTTCTTAACTTAAAAGTTATGGTCCGTGGGTGAAGCCTTTCCAGATTTGTTAAAATAGAGGTCATCGCTAATCCAAGATGGCCGCCGTCTAAAAATAGCATAAATACTTAAAAAATCTTCTTCTCATGAACCGCTAGCCGGATTTCGACGAAACTTGGTAGGAATGATCGATGTACAATGCTCTTTGAAAGTTGTTAAAATGGTGACCCCGGGGTCAAAAATGGGCGTGGCCCGTGGGGTCAAATTGGGTCAAATTTTATTTTTGACCGAATATGGTCATGTCTATTTCAAATCGAAGGTATCAAAGAGGCAATTGCTCTGGTACATTTTTTGTCGAAATTGGATGGTCATCCAAAATGGCCGCCGAAAGATCAAAAGGTCGTTCTTTTAATAAAGATTTCAAACGTCTTGTTCTCATGAACCGTTTGGTCGATATTGGCCAAACTTACGGTAATGGTTATTGGGTCAAGCCTTTTCATTTTTGTTCAAATGGTGGTCATAGCGAAATCAAAGATGGCAGCTGTTGAAAAGGAGGTAAAATTCTTAAAAAAATCTCGCGAACTGCCAGGCCGATTTTTACGAAACTTGGTATGAATGATTGATAGTTAACGCTGGTTCAGATTCTTTCAAATGGTGGACCCCGGGTCAAAAATGGGCACACTGGAGCTTTTTTTTGTCGAAATCAGGTAATTACGTCTCCGAGATGGCCGCCGAAAGGTCAAAAGGTCGTTCTTTCAATATAGATTACAAACATCTTCTTCTCGTGAACTACTTGGCCAATATTGGCCAAACTTCACAGTAATGGTCAGTGGGTCAAGCCTTTTCATTTTTGTCGCGCCCGCTTGCGGAAAGCGCGATATAGTCGTACGGCCGTTTGGCGTACGTACGTACGTACGTGTGTCCGGTTAAAGTTTTTGGTTAAGTTGTTTGGTTAAGTTTTTTGGTTAAAGTTTTTGGTTAAGTTCTTTGGTTAAAGTTTTTGGTTAAGTTTTTTGGTTAAGTTGTTTGGTTAAGTTTTTTGGTTAAGTTCTTTGGTTAAAGTTTTTGGTTAAGTTTTTTGGTTAAGTTTTTTGGTTAAGTTTTTTGGTTAAAGTTTTTGGTTAAAGTTTTTCGTTATACTATATCTCTGCAACTGCTTTGCCCATTACCTTGAAACTTCACATGGGTGTTTATCATCATCTATATTTTCATTCTACCCCCCTCCCGTGCGGCCCCTGTGCCCAATGTCAAATTACTTTGAAGTTTTTGGTTAAGTTTTTTGGTTAAAGATTTTAGTTAAGTTTTTTTGCTTAAGTTTTTTGGTTAAAGTTTTTCATTATACTACATCTCTGCAACTGCTTTGCCCATTACCTTGAAACTTCATATGATTGTTTATCATCATCTATATTTTCATTCTACCCCCTCCTGTGCGGCCCCTGTGCCCAATGTCAAGGTCAAATTACTTTGAAGTTTTTGGTTAAGTTCTTTGGTTAAGTTTTTTGGTTAAAGTTTTTGGTTAAAGTTTTTGGTTAAGTTTTTTGGTTAAGTTTTTTGGTTAAAGTTTTTGGTTAAGGTTTTTGGTTAAGTTTTTAGCTCACCTGAGCGAAGCTCATGTGAGCTATTGTTACCGCAATGTGTCCGTCGTCCGTCGTTGGCGTCGTCCGTGAACATGTTCAAACGTCTTCTGCTCGGTAACCATTGGGTCTATAGTCAACAAACTTCATGGTCATGGTCCTTAGGTAGAGGGATTACAAAATTGTTAAAATGACGTCATTACGTAATCCAAGATGGCCGCCGTCTAAAAATAGCACAAATTCTTCAAAAATATTCTTCTCAAGAACCGCCAACCGGATTTCGACAAAACTTGATAGGAATGATCGATGTACAATGCTCTTTCAAAGTTGTTAAAATGGTGACCCCGGGGTCAAAAATGGGTGTCGCCCGTGGGGTCAAATTGGGGTCAAATTTTATTTTTGACCGAATATGGTCATATCATATATCAAATTGAAGGTATCAACGAGGCGATCACTCTGGTGCATTTTTTGTCGAAATCGGATGGTTATGTCATCCAAGATGGCCGCCGAAAGGTCAAAAGGTCGTTCTTTTATTAGAAATTTCAAAATTCTTCTTCACATGAACCGCTTGGCCCATGGTAGCCAAACTTAAAAGTTATGGTCCATGGGTGAAGCCTTTTCAGATTTGTTAAAATGGAGGTCATCGCTAATCCAAGATGGCCGCCGTCTAAAAATAGCATAAATTCTTAAAAAATCTTCTTCTCATGAACCGCAAGCCGGTTTTCGACGAAACTTGGTAGGAATAATCAATTTACAATGCTCTTTCAAATTTGTTAAAATGGTTACTCCGGGTCAAAAATGGGCGTGGCTCGTGGGGTCAAATTGGGGTCAAATTTTATTTTTGACCGAATATGCTAATGTCATATATCAACTTGAAGGTATCGATGAGGCGATTGCTCTCATGCAATATTTGTCGGAATCGGATGATTATGTCATCCATGATTGCCACCAAAATGTCCATTTATTCGAGATTTTGAACATCTTTTTCTCAGGAACCACATGGCCGATGCTGGCCAAACTTCATAGGAAAATCCTTGGGTGGAGCATTTTCAGATTTGGTAAAATGAGTCATCGCTTAATCCAAGATGACCGCCATCTAAAAATAGCACAATTTTTTTAAAACACATGAACTCAATGTCACATTCTCCTCTGGTGTTCATGGAGTCAGGTGAGCGAATTAGGGCCATCATGGCCCTCTTGTTTGGTTAAAGTTTTTCGTTAAAGTTTTTTTTTCGTTTAAGTTTTTCGTTATACTATATCTCTGCAACTGCTTTGCCATTACCTTGAAACTTCATATGGTGTTTATCATCATCTATATTTTCATTCTAACCCCCTCCCGTGCGACCCCTGTGCCCAATGTCAAGGTCAAATTACTTTGAAGATTTTGGTTAATTTCTTTGGTTAAATTTTTTGGTCAAGTTTTTTGGTTAAGTTTTATGGTTAAAGTTTTTGGTTAAGTTTTTTGGTTAAAGTTTTTCGTTATACTATATCTCTGCAACTGCTTTGCCCATTACCTTGAAACTTCACATTGGTGTTTATCATCATCTATATTTTCATTCTACCCCCCCCCTTCCGTGCGGCCCCTGTGCCCAATGTCAAGGTCAAATTACTTTGAAGTTTTTGGTTAAGTTTTTTGGTTAAATTTTTGGTTAAGTTTTTGTCGCGCCCGCTTGCGGAAAGCGCGATATAGTCGGCACTTTGGCGTACGTACGTACGTACATACGTACGTGTGTCCGGTTAAAGTTTTTGGTTAAGTTGTTTGGTTAAGTTTTTTGGTTAAAGTTTTTGGTTGAGTTCTTTGGTTAAAGTGTTTGGTTAAGTTTTTTGGTTAAGTTTTTTGGTTAAAGTTTTTCGTTATACTATATCTCTGCAACTGCTTTGCCCATTACCTTGAAACTTCACATGGGTGTTTATCATCATCTATATATTCATTCTACCCCCCTCCCGTGCGGCCCCTGTGCCCAATGTCAAGGTCAAATTACTTTGAAGTTTTTGGTTAAGTTTTTTGGTTAAAGTTTTTGGTTAAGTTTTTTGGTTAAGTTTTTTTGTTAAAGTTTTTCGGTATACTATATCTTTTTTTTTAGTGTCCATGCCTCGCCACAAGGCGCGACATGCAGGCCGCGGCCATCTAGTTGTTAAAATGATGGTCATCGCGAAATCCAAGATGGCCGCCGTTTAAAAGAAGGTCAAATTCTCAAAAAATCTTCTTCTCACGAACCGCCAGGCCAATTTCGACGAAGCTTGATATGAATTATCGATAGTTAACGATGTTTCAGATTCCTTCAAATGGTGGCCCCCTGGTCAAAAATGGGCGAGGCAGGAGGGGTCAAGTCAAGTAGGGGTCAAATTTCACATTTGACCGAATATGGTCATGTCATATATCAATTCGAAGGTATGGACAAAAAAATCACTTAGGAGCATTTTTTGTAGAATCAGATGATTACATCATCCAATATGGCCGCCGAAAGGTCAAAAGGTCGTTCTTTTATTAGAGATTTCAAACGTCTTCTTCATGCAAACCGCTTGGCCATTGGTAGCAAACTTCGCAGTTATGGTCCATTGGTAAAGCCTTTTCAGTTTTTGTCGCACCCGCTTGCGGAAAGCGTGATATAGTCGGCACTTTGGCGTACGTACATAAGTGTGTCCGGTTAAAGTTTTTGGTTAAGTTGTTTGGTTAAGTTTTTAGGTTAAAGTTTTTGGTTAAGTTTTTTGGTTAAAGTTTTTGGTTAAGCTGTTTGGTTAAGCTTTTTGGTTAATGTTTTTGGTTAAAGTTTTTGGTTAAGTTTTTTGGTTAAAGTTTTTCGTTATACTATATCTCTGCAACTGCTTTGCCCATTACCTTGAAACTTCACATGGGTGTTTATCATCATCTATATTTTTATTCTAGCCCCCTCCCGTGCGGCCCCTGTGCCCAATGTCAAGGTCAAATTACTTTGAAGTTTTTGGTTAAGTTTTTTGCTAAAGTTTTTTGCTTAAAGTTTTTGATTAAGTTTTTTGCTTAAGTTTTTTGGTTAAAGTTTTTGGTTAAGTTTTTTGGTTAAGTTTTTTGGTTAAAGTTTTTCGTTATACTATATCTCTGCAAATTATTTGCCCATTAATACCTTGAAACTTCACATGGGTGTTTATCATCATCATATTTTCATTCTACCCCCCTCCTGTGCGGCCCCTGTGCCCAATGTCAAGGTCAAATTACTTTGAAGTTTTTGGTTAACGTTTTTGGTTAAAGTTTGTTCATGTACTATATCTCTGCAACTGCTTTGCCCATTACCTTGAAACTTCACATGGGTGTTTATCATCATCTATATTTTATTTTCATTGTACCCCCCTCCTGTGCGGCCCCTGTGCCCAATGTCAAGGTCAAATTACTTTGAAGTTTTTGGTTAAAGTTTTCGGTTAAAGTTTGTTCATGTACTATATCTCTGCAACTGCTTTGCCCATTACCTTGAAACTTCACATGGTTGTTTATGTGGGCGGCTAGCTTTAAAGGATTTCTTGCAAGGTTTTGCATAAATGTATATTCTGTACCTTTCCATAAGCATGTACTGTCCAAAGTACCAGCGTGTAAACCCCGCAGCTAACAGTGTTATCAGTGTTGTGTGTTATCAGCTGAAGCACTGGCTGGCCAATTATGCATATTTTCCGGCAGTGCTCGGCCACTGACGTCATGTGGAGGACCAGCAGCCAGATGGTGCCTGTGTAGTATAGTCATTTCATAGTTCCTGGCACGGTGTTGTTGGTTTATATTTTACCCAGGAATTACCAAATAAAAGTTTTGTACCGTATTTCAAGCCTTTAAATTTAAGTTTTATAAGTATATGATATCTGTTGCGCCTATATGATTTAGAACAATTCCGACTTATTGTGTGGCACTTAATTGCAAAAACAAAAGCGTCAAGGGTTGCGGATTGCACTTTTTCACCTTCCCGAAAGATGAACGTGTAAGACAAATATGGATCCACGTGCTTCGGCGGAAAGACTTCACACCTTGTCGAGTTGGGCACTGTATGGATATTGGGAACCTCACTAAAATGGTACACTGTTCTGTTTATTGCTACCCATAAATAACTGTTTGCCTGTCGAGTTGGGCACTTCAATTTACCTGTCGAGGAGTTGGACACCGTATGGATAGTGGGAACCTCACTATAAAAAAAAAAAAAAAAAAAAAAAAAAGGTACACTGTTCTGCTTAATGCTACCCATAAATGACTGTTTACCTGTCGAGTTGGGAACTTCAATTTACCTGTCACACTCGATACCGTGCTGGCGAGAACGTACGGAAGGAGAGCAGACAATGCCCATAACTTCTAAGTAGGATAGTATTTTTTAAGAAATATGTAATTTGCTATCTATCTATCATGCGTTCATAGAGAGAAGTGTGCTGCAATCAGATTTTGGAGTACTATTTATTGGTGATTTTGTTTGCCAATTACTTCCTAATTGCATGTTAGTTGTCTGTCACTTCACACCAGTGAAGGTAATCCTTACTAATATAGCTTAATTGGGGCGGCGATATTCTTTCACATGATAATGAAGCCAGAAATTAGGGCGGCGATATTCTTTCATATCAAACTGAAGCCATTAAGGGATTAACGCCTTCATGCTAATTTCTTACCAGTGTGGTAAACAGTGTAGTTCCTGCTCATCTGCATCTGAAATAAGAAACATGTCGTTAGAAATTTTAATATTAATACTATCAATGAATAATTAATACACATCATACTATATCATGCATTATCATATTATATATATAATTCGCCTACTATATAATAATGTACATATTTCCCGTTTTCAATTCACCTTCTCATTATATCATACTATATATATTTCCCGTTTTCAAATAGGGGCGAAACGACCCGACCTGACCATACATATATCACATTTTCGACCAGGGCGAAACGACCCGGGGCGAACAGGTAACATGGGCGAAACGACCCGACACCAGCAACCAGTACATGTACATATGTGGCCTTGACGCGAGAAATTGGGCTCATTATTGACACCGGTCGCATAGCCCATAAGCCCCATTTATCACAGAAATCATGTAACAATGTTTGACCATGTCGAGCGGTTGGTAAACGTCTGGCTGAGGCACTCGGGAACTGTTTGAACGGCCTTGGTGCATACTTCGTGTTACCATTACATTTATAGTACTACTACTACATGTAACGTTATATAATTTTAGAATGTTTTCTTATTTACCATGTTTACATAATTAGGTTTGTTTGTATCAACATCTAAGGTCATTTAAGACCGGACATAATTATGTACATATA
Source organism: Conchocele bisecta (assembly GCA_029237695.1). Lineage (NCBI taxonomy): Eukaryota > Metazoa > Mollusca > Bivalvia > Lucinida > Thyasiridae > Conchocele > Conchocele bisecta. The sequence goes on from CM055269.1 coordinate 82,846,036, forward strand.
ATTATATGTGGCACAAAATATTCGAGACCATATTATATTATGCTAAAAAAAACACAGATTGTTGTTGAATTTTCTTAGCTACATGTACCGGCCAATTGTAATACCCACGCTCCCAGGCCAGGACTGTCCCAACGTAGCTGGGCTAAACCGTGTGGTTCTACAAAATAAATATGTCTGCAGGGCCGGGACTAGCCCGGGGTTCTACATTTATGCCAAAATGTCGGAGATTTATCTGTCACTTGTGCTGAACCAGTGATTCTGGCTTTGAAAATAATTTTGTAAATCTGCCATCGGCATCCCGGTGTGAACTAATTCCGGTCAGTTGATGAGCCAGTTTTTGCAACATTTTAAATGATTTATCAACATTTTAGACGAGTACTGCTCTCGTTGGAAAACGGATGTTTTTACCCCTTTCGTTATCTCGTTGTTTTGGTCGTTTCCGACCATCAAAAACAACTTTGGCATATTTCAAATGGAAGGAGTGTGAAGAATGTTCGTTAACATACAAAGGAAAAACAGTGTATTCTTACCGAGCCGATTTATATCGAAGTCGGGAATGTCATTTTCTTTGTCGGAGTGTGACCCCGATTGGACGGAAATGTCACTTTCGTCACCGATAGTAAAGTCATTCATTTCACTGTTCAGCGGCTCAAATTGATATGGAAGAATATCCGGATAATCCAAGTCGCTAGCCATTATGCAAACAACGCTCCTTCAATTCAAATAAAATTGAGTTAACACAACACATATGTCGAGCTCTGCCTGTGTATTGATCTGCGTGTAGACAATAACGCGTCCTTCTTACTACGTCAGTCGAGGACGCGTCACGTGACTAATTAGTTTCCGGATACTCTCGGCCGAGTAAGAAATCGATAGCTGCCGAGTCGTATCGCCAGCAGACATACACTGTAGCTCTGTGTGGTCTAGAAAAGTGTAGTTTTTTAGTGTAACTTCTATGCGCTATGTTTAATTAGCATATCCGTGCAGGAAACCCTTTAAAAAGGGGGTGGACGATTTTTGTCGCGCCCGCTTGCGGAAAGTGCGATATAGTCGGCCGTTTGGCGTACGTATGTACGTACGTACGTACGTACGTGTGTCCGGTTAAAGTTTTTGGTTAAGCTGTAAGGTTAAGTTTTTTGGTTAAAGTTTTTGGTTAAGTTCTTTGGTTAAAGTTTTTGGTTAAGTTTTTTGGTTAAGTTTTTTGGGTAAGTTTTTTGGTTAAAGTTTTTGGTTAAATTCTTTGGTTAAAGTTTTTGGTTAAGTTTTTTGGTTAAAGTTTTTGGTTAAAGTTTTTCGTTATACTATATCTCTGCAACTGCTTTGCCCATTACCTTGAAACTTCACATGGGTGTTTATCATCATCTATATTTTCATTCTACCCCCATCCGTGCGGCCCCTGTGCCCAATGTCAAGGTCAAATTACTTTGAAGTTTTTGGTTAAGTTTTTTGGTTAAAGTTTTTCGTTAAAGTTTTTCGTTATACTATATCTCTGCAACTGCTTTGCCCATTACCTTGAAACTTCATATGGGTGTTTATCATCATCTGTATTTTCATTCTACCCCCTCCTGTGCGGCCCCTGTGCCCAATGTCAAGGTCAAATTACTTTGAAATTTTTGGTTAAGTTCTTTGGTTAAAGTTTTGGGTTAAGTTTTTTGGTTAAAGTTTTTGGTTAAGTTCTTTGGTTAAAGTTTTTGGTTAAGTTTTTTGGTTAAGTTTTTCGTTATACTATATCTCTGCAACTGCTTTGCCCATTACCTTGAAACTTCACATGGGTGTTTATCATCATCTATATTTTCATTCTACCCATCTCCCGTGCGGCCCCTGTGCCCAATGTCAAGGTCAAATTACTTTGAAGTTTTTGGTTAAGTTTTTTGGTTAAAGTTTTTGGTTTAAGTTTTTTGGTTAAAGTTTTTCGTTATACTATATCTCTGCAGGGTTGGCAATTTCCCGGGAAATAAGAGTATTTCCCAGGACGGCGGGAAATACCGGGAAATACTGGGAAATACCGGGATATACCGGGAAATATGAATCTTGGTGGTCTTTTTAATTCCAAAATATCAAGATGAGTATCTATATTCCCCTATATCTACTATGGTTTATATCTGTGTAGACTGATAAGCCTACAGGTAAAACATTCTGCAATAAAAAAAGAAATAATAAGTTTATTTAGAGAAAAAAAACATCATTATTTTCTAGACAATTTTCTTCCCTATATACAAGTCTATGTAGTATTTGCCAACTGTCTATTTTATTGTATATGAGAACACCCCTCATTACTATAGTAACCTGCCACTAATAAAAGCTGCTTTTGGAATTTTGAGAAAAGCCCTGTTGATAACGGGGATAATCCATGTACAGTGTAAGTGTAATTGTTTTACAACTTGACATGACCATATACAGACCACCTGGGTTCTTATTATACAGTACGACACTAAAGGTGTGAGAGAAGGCTGACAATTAACAGCCTGTTGTCATAGTCTGATGGTTTATTAAAGTCTCATCAATGTACATGCAAATAAGTAGACATTAGTAGGCATTTGGCTAATTTTAACGATTTTAGGTACTGTATCTCATACGTACCATCGTGGCCCATAGCCTTCACGTTAAATAAATGTCATAATAATAATGCAAATAAGTAATACAAAGCATAAAACAACAGTACATTGTCAGTCATATAAGACTTGTAAGAGACTATGTGTATGCACATCATGCATGCCAAGATCATTTATTCTCATTTCTTGATACCGAATATTAGTGTGGGAGAAGGTTGACAATTAACGGCCTGTTGTCAAAACATAGTCTGATCATGATGACGTTATCCTTGTGAATTGTATCCAGCATGACACTCAGATGCTTCCTAAAAAATGGAAGAAGTAATTTACAAAAAAATAATACAACCAAAAATATAAATGTCATGGTTGCCAAATATTCCACCTGATGAGTACCCCTAGTTTGGAATGAAACAGATCTATACATTGTAATTAACCTCTATATCTAATTATTAAGTTGTTGACTGTTTAATTAACTATTACTGAGCTTAAAACTTAATTTAAATAACTTTAATTATCAAATAAGAACATAAAAATTCATATTTCCCAGTATTTCCCGGTATTTCCCACTTTGGGGAGTATTTCCCGGGACGGGAAATACCGGTATTTCCCACCGGGAATTCCCGCCCCCGGTATTTCCCGGCCAACCCTGCTCTGCAACTGCTTTGCCCATTACCTTGAAACTTCATATGGGTGTTTATCATCATCTATATTTTCATTCTACCCCCCTCCCGTGCGGCCCCTGTGCCCAATGTCAAGGTCAAATTACTTTGAAGTTTTTGGTTAAGTTCTTTGGTTAAAGTGTTTGGTTAAGTTTTTTGGTTAAAGTTTTTGGTTAAGTTCTTTGGTTAAAGTTTTTGGTTAAGTTTTTTGGTAAAGTTTGTTGTTAAATGTTTTTCGTTATACTTTATCTCTGCAACTGCTTTGCCCATTACCTTGAAACTTCACATGGGTGTTTATCATCATCTATATTTTCATTCTACCCCCCTCTCCCGTGCGGCCCCTGTGCCCAATGTCAAGGTCAAATTACTTTGAAGTTTTTGGTTAAGTTTTTTGGTTAAGTTTTTTGGTTAAAGTTTTTCGTTATACTATATCTCTGCAACTGCTTTGCCCATTACCTTGAAACTTCACATGGGTGTTTATCATCATCTATATTTTCATTCTATCCCCCTCCCGTGCGGCCCCTGTGCCCAATGTCAAGGTCACATTACTTTGAAGTTTTTGGTTAATGTTTTTGTCGCGCCCGCTTGCAGAAAGCGTGATATAGTCGGCACTTTGGCGTACGTACGTGTGTCCGGTTAAACTTTTTGGTTAAAGTTTTTCGTTATACTATATCTCTTTTTTTAGTGTCCATGCCTCGCCACAAGGCGCGACATGCAGGCCGCGGCCATCTAGTCTATATACTTCACTACCGACCCTGTAAGTTACACCAGTGTGTCTAGAAAAATAGGTTTATGAATATTTCTTGACTTTGGGTGGCTTGACTAGGTGTATTTTCTAGAGTATTTCATAATTCTATGAATGTTAGCTCCGGTTGGTTTTGACATCTTGGAAAATGGCGCATGCTATTCTATCTCGCCGGTAAGGTTTCGCGTCAGAATTTAAAGTATTTTTCGGGCATTTGTAGCGAAAATTTGAGGTGGTTATGACCCCGCTTTGGAATCATTTTCAGGAAATGGTGTGGTGTTACACAATTGATAGAACAAGACATAGCAAAGTATCTGTGCCTCATATTTTCATGAGAACAATTCCAACAAATTCAGTCGTATTGAAATTTCTGGCCAAAAATAGGTGGGTGGGGTAACTTTGTGAAAAATTAATTAAACACATCTAATGCGGTTACTGCATTTTTATTGTGGCGCGCGATTTGTACTTCATTTGCGAATATTTTTCAATACTTGTCGCAAGAGCCTCCTTAACTGATTGTGAGAAGCGGTGATAAGTCATGCGCCACCCTCAGAAAAGCAGTCAATTTTGGCTATTTTCAACCGTCCCGTGATGCCTAAAGCCTTTTCAGTTTTGTTAAGATGGCGGTCGTCGTTAATCCAAGATGGCCACCGTCTAAAAATAGCATAAATTCTTAAAAAATCTTCTCGCAAACCACCGGACCGATTTCAACGAAACTTGACAGGAATGATCGATGTACAATGCTTTTTCAAAGCTGTTAAAATGGTGACCTCTGGGTCAAAAATGGGAATGGCCCGGGGGGTCAAATAGGGGTCAACTTTTTTACGGATTATGGTTATATAATACATAAAATCTAATAAAAAGTAGGCTGGAAGCATCGTGTTGTGGTCTCCGAACCTCTGAAAGTTGTGTAAGATATATCTGTACATATCGCGAGACAACTCCTTCCCTGGTGACTTCTCAAGTTTGTCGCATTGACATTTTGTGCCTGTCATGGGCTTATTTTGATGTATATGTAGTGACAACTTTACATACCATTATTTGATCGATTTTTGTTACATTGCACATATGAGCGATATAGGGCCATCATGGCCCACTTGTTTTGGAAACACGTAGCCATGTTTTGCGTCAAAAAGTTTGTACAAGTTTCTGCATCATCGTATAACATTAATATTACTTGATGGATTGCTTCAATATTTGGACACTTGATACTTGTAAGCATTTGGAAAACACCCATGCCACAAATAACATGACCTTAACCTTCTTGAAGTGCACATTTCTCCATTCTCCTGTAACTTCTTGACTGTTCTTTATTGGCTTGAAAAAGCATCCATATTGTCATTGTATATCCTACCCATGCTGCCCAGGAGCCCAAGGTCAAGGTCAAATGACTTTTTGTTAAAGTTTTACGTTTAAAGTTTTTATACGCCCGTTTGAAAAAAACAGGACGTATTAAGTATTCATCTTGTGCGGGCGGGCACAGCTTGTCCACGCAATAACTAGAGGTCTACTTGACGGATTGTAACCAAATTCGCTATACATGTTTAACACGGCAAGACGAAGAAGCTTATTGATTTTGAAAAATTTCCCATCTCTTGTCTCCCCTTGGCGGCCATTTTTAATTGTCTCTCTCTGTATCCTTGTCCACGCAATAACTCCAATAAGTTCTACTCCACCGATCATAACCAAATTCGGTATACATGTTTATCACGGCAAGATGAAAAAGCCTATTGATTTTCAGTGAGTTATCTCCCTTTGTTGACTGGCCTTGCCTCGACGGGCGTATATTGTGACCTTCGGAACTCTTGTTCAAATTCCTATATCTCTGTGACTATCAACTTGAAACTTCATCACCATCCATATTTCATTGTATACCCTACCCATGCTGCCCAGGAGCCCAAGGTCAAGGTCAAATGACTTTAAACTTTTTGTAACGTTTTACGTTAAGTTTTTATACGACCGTATGTATTATGTTTTACTGCGGGGCGGGCTGTGGACAGAAAAACTGCATAGTTTGTGTACACAACTCCTCTGAAACCGTTATACACACGTCTTTTACACATATTGCTGATGTGCACCTAGTGTGTTTTATGCAGAAAACATTTTTTTAACAAAAAATATCCTCTTTTTAACCTGGCCATTTTTTCTACATTTTTAGCTCACCTGAGCAAAGCTCATGTGAGCTATTGTTACCGCAATGTGTCCGTTGTCCGTCGTCATCCTCATCCGTCGTCATCTGTCGTCCGTCGTCCGTGAACATTTTCAAGCATCTGCTCCCCGGTAACCATTGGGCCTATAGTCACCAAACTTCATGGTCATCATGGTCCTTGGGTAGGGGGATTTGTTAAAATGACGTCATCACGTAATCCAAGATGGCCGCCGTCTAAATATGGCACAAATTCTTCTTCTCAAGAACCGCCAACCGGATTTCGACAAAACTTGGTAGGAATGATCGCTGTACAATGCTCTTTCAATGTTGTTAAAATGGTGACCCTGGGGTCAAAAATGGGCGTGGTCCGTGGGGTTAAATTGGGTTCAAATTTTATTTTTTACCGAACATGGTCATGTCATACAGTACAGGCACCATGAAACCCGCATATTATTTGTTATTGCCGCAACCAATTTAACTTTAGCGCGGAAAATTGCCGCAATCTCTCACAAAACTTTCCGTGGCCAATTGCGGCATAAGGAAAAAATGGCGAAATAATTGCGGCGTTTTGTGACAAAATTACTCAGCAAAATGCGACGAATCACTGTGTTATTACTTTGTACATCGACACAATGACTCAGCAAAAATGCGACGAACCACTGTTTTACTACTTTGTACACACAACCTCCAGATTTGAAGTCCGGTGTTGTATCCCCTAGGCAACAACCCATCACTTTTAAAAGAAGTAAAGAAATGCCCCTAACGAGCGACCATACATACTTAGAATAACAGCTGACGTAACGTCGGTAAACTGAAATATCGTACGTGACAATTGGCATTTACGTTCCAACAAGATTTTCACGGTGTGTAATCGAAGATATTTCCTCTTCACCATATGGAACCCAACTCGAGAAACACAAATTGCATCGTTTATTATGCCCCCCCCCCCCCCCCCCCCCCCCCCCCTCCCTCCCCCCCCCCACCCATCATATGGTGAGGGGGCATATAGTGTTACCGGCGTCCGTACGTACGTCCGTCCCAAAACCTTAACGCTCGGGTAAATGGCTTATAATTTCTGTTTCCTTGCTCGGATCTGCTTCACATTTCACACACGCATTGCTCCTCTGGTCCTCTACCGCCCTGTGACAAATCCACATTCGTCCCGCCCTCGCCAAGCCCAGGGTCACGGTTACAGACTTGGTGTGTTCGAAACCTTAACGTTCGGGTAAATGGCTTATAATTTCTGTTTCCTTGCTCGGATCTGCTTCGCATTTCACACACGCCCTACTCCAATGGTCCTCTATCGCCCTGTGACAAATCCACATTCGTCCCGCCCCCGCTAAGCCCAGGGTCAATGTCACAGACTTGGTGTGTTCAAAACCTTAATGCCACATTTCTAGTTTTTGAATGTGTCAATTGTTTTCCCGTTCTAACAGTTTCCCCAATTACTATGAGCTAGATGCGACATTTCATTCCATGTTGCATCGCCGGTTTTCGGTGATAATACTGTCAACAATTAAAAATACGGACGCACGCACGCACGGACACCCGGACGTCATTGTGAGAAGTGCACTATGTCTCGCTTTCCGCAGGCGGGCTTGACAATAATGCTAATATTCGTACAAAATATAAATGGTTTTGTCATGGGAGACTATTCTCATGTGTGGCCAAAACATGTGTTATTATTAAGAAATAATTTTTTTTTTTGAAGAAAAAAATCCCATTAATATCGTCTAATGAGACGATTCTCATGTGTTGACAAACCTGTTTTATTAAGAAATCAACAAATGTGAAAAGAAAATATGAATACATTTGTATTTCTTTACAAAGAATCGACTTAGGAGACGATTCTCATGTGAAGGTATCGATGAGGCGATTGCTCTGGTGCAATATTTGTCGGAATCGGATGATTATGTCATCCATGATGGCCTCCAAAAGGTCCATTTATTCGAGATTTGAACGTCTTTTTCTCAGGAACCATCGCTTCACATTTCACACACGCATTGCTCCAATGGACCTCTTCCACGCTGTGACAAATTCACGTTTGTGCCGCCCCGCTAAGCGGCGGCTGCGTCGTCGTCGTCGTCATTCATTGTAGTTTTTGTGTTACGGTCATTACTTCAACATCTTATCAGCTATAGTCGTCAAACTTTATACATACGTTTACTATGATATGTACATGAATATAGGACTATTAAAAAAAATTTGGCGGGCCCCAGGGTCTTCAGGGTCAAGGTCAAACTCTATTTGTTAATACATTCAATGTTAAGTTTTCGTGTTACGTTTCGTGTTACAGTCATTACTTCAACACGTTGTCAGCTGGTGGGTGCAGGTGGGAGCACGCGATGGGTAATTTAACGATCAGGGTTCATCCTTACCGGAAGCCCGACTGGAGACCTGGTTTGGCCCTCACATACGTCTTTGGAATTTTGTATGTGACAGTTGAATCTGGTTATACCCCTTATGTGAGTATTACGATATTCGTAATCCTATTTTAGGGGAAGGGGCCAAGTGACTTGGTGTGGTATGGAAATGGCACCAGGTCAGGTTATTCTAATTTCAGGGCTGAATATATTTGTTCTCGGTGTAAATATACTGTTCTGATTTTGGGATTTTCCCCCCAATGCAGCAGGTTAAAACGGGATCGAACCCGTTTGCCCGGCCTTACATGACCTTAGCTGTTGATAGGCCGTTAAACACTAATAAACAAACAAACAAACAAACAAAACCTTGTCAGCTACAGTCATCAAACTTTATACATAAGTTTACTATGATATGTACATGAATATAGGACTATTAAAACATTTTTTGGTGGGCACCAGGATCTTCAGGGTCAAGGTCAAACTCTATTTGTTAATACATTCAATGTTAAGTTTTCGTGTTACGTTTCCCCAGGGTCTTCAGGGTCAAGGTCAAACTCTATTTGTTAATATATTCAATGTTAAGTTTTCGTGTTACATTTCGTGTTACGGTCATTACTTCAACACCTTGTCAGCTACAGTCGTCAAACTTTATACATACGTTTACTATGATATGTACATGAATATAGGACTATTAAACATTTATGGCGGGCCCCAGGGTCTTCAGTGTCAAGGTCAAACTCTATTTGTTAGTTAATACATGCAATGTTAAGTTTTCGTGTTGCGTTTCGTGTTACGGTTATTACTTCAACACCTTGTCAGCTACAGTCATCAAACTTTATACATACGTTTACTATGATATGTACATGAATATAGGACTATTAAAAAAATGTTGGTGGGCCCCAGGGTCTTCAGGGTCAAGGTGAAACTCTAATTGTTAATACATTCAATGTTAAGTTTTCGTGTTAAGTTTCGTGTTACGGTCATTACTTCAACACCTTGTCAGCTACAGTCATCAAACTTTATACATACGTTTACTATGATATGTACATGAATATAGGACTATTAAAAAAAATTTGGCGGGCCCCAGGGTCTCCAGGGTCAAGGTCAATCTCTATTTGTTAATACTTTCAATGTTAAGTTTTCGTGTTACGATCATTACTTCAACACCTTATCAGCTACAGTTATCAAACTTTATACATACCTTTACTATGATATGTAGATGAATATAGGACTATTAATTTTTTTTTCACAGGCCCCAGGGTTAAGGTCAAATTCTATTTTTTTAATACTTTCAATGTTAAGTTTTCGTGTTACGATCATTACTTCCAACACCTTATCAGCTACAGTCATCAAACTTTACACATCCCTTTACTATGATATGTAGATGAATATACGATTATTAAATTATTTTTTCGCCGACCCCAGGGTGAAGGTCAAGGCGGAACAAGGCGAGACATTTGATTCCGCAGAATTCTTGTTATCCTCTTGCGTAGCAAAAAGGGGATATAGGTATCCAAAAGTTGTCTGTCCGGATGTCAGTCTGTCTGTCTGTCCATCACAAAACTTAACGTTGGGGTTAATCTGCAATAACTTCTGTTTCCTTTCATGGAATGATTTAATATTTCATAGATGTATTCAGAACATTATCCCACATCATTCTACGGAAAGCGTATGGTGCCTGCTCACCCGAAGGTCAAGGTATACTGGAGTCAGGTTGTCCGTCCATGTGTCCGTCTGTGCGGGCACACATTAGGGTACTTATGGGGTAGGGGGCGTGGCCTAAGACAATAGAAGACAATGGAACTTATTCCGTACCCCGTAAGCCTATTGTGTCTTACGGGGTATTTCCTTTGATCTTTATATAGCAAGTACCCCCTAAGGTCCGAAATGTAAGTTCGTCCGTGCGTCCGTAACATCAGAGAAATATTGTTATTTATAACTTCTATTTCCTTCATCTAAAATGCTTAATATTTCTCACATGCATTCCTGTAAGGCTCTACTACCATGCTGTGCCAAATCCATGACCGTCCAACCCCCACTGATCCCAAGGTCAAGGTCAAATACTTAGTCTGTTTACAAAACTTAACATCAGAGAAATATGTTATACCTTCTATTTCCTTCATCTAAAATGCTTAATATTTCACACATGCATTCATGCTGTGCCAAATCCACGACCGTCCAACCCCCGCTGATCCCAAGGTCAAGGTCAAATACTTAGTCTCTTTACAAAACTTAACATCAAAGAAATATGTTATAACTTCTATTTCCTTCATTGAAAATTCTTAATATTTCACACGTACATTCCTCTAAGGTTGTACTATCATGCTGTGACAAATCTACGACCGTCCAAACCCCACTGAACCCAAGGTCACATACTTAGTCTCTTTACAAAACTTAACATCAGAGAAATATGTTATAACTTCTATTTCTTTCATAAAAAATTCTTAATATTTCATGCATGCATTCCTCTAAGGCTGTACTATCATACTGTGACATATCCCCGCTGATCTCGTGGTCAAGGTCACATACTTAGTCTCTTTGCGTAACTTACCATCAGAGAAATCGGTTATAACTTCTATTTCCTTGCTCGGATCTGCTTCACATTTCACACATGCATTGCTCCAATGGACCTCTACCACCCTGTGACAAATTCACGTTCGTGCCGCCCCGCGAAACCCAGAGTCAAGGTCACAAGCCCACACACTTGGAAAATGTTTTCATATTTAGGGGTACCTGGGCCCACGCGGGGGGTATTCCGTAAGCCTCGCTTACTGACCAATCTTGTTCATTATGTTCATGATGGAATGCTTTAATATTTGATAGATGCATTTGTAATATCATCCCACATCATTCTACGGAAAGCGTGTAGTGCCCGCTCACCCCAATGTCAAGGCCACGGACTTAGAAAATGCTCTGATTTGAAAACTTAACGCTGGGGTCAATTTATTATAACTTCTGTTTCACTTCATGGAATGCTTTAATATTTCATAGATGCATTTGCAACTTCATCCCGCATCATTCTACGGAAGCGTATGGTGCCCGCTCACCCCAAGGTCAAGGTCACAGACTTAGAAAACGCTCTGTTTCAAAAAGCTTAACGTTGTGGTTAATTCACTATAACTTCTGTTTCCCTTGATGAAATGCTTTAATATTTCATAGATGCATCATTCTACAGGAAGTCTGTGGTGCCCGCTAACCTCAAGGTCAAGGTCACATACTAGACTTATTTCCCTTTTTTTATGCCCCCGCCACCGAATGGTGAGGGGGGCATATAGTGTTACCGGCGTCCATACGTACGTACGTAACGTACGTAACGTACGTAACGTACGTAACGTATGTACGTACTTAACGCTCGGTTAAATGGCTTATAATTTCTGTGTCCTTGCTCGGATCTGCTTCACATTTCACAGTCGCATTGCTCCAATGGTCCTCTGCCACCCTGTGACAAATCAACATTCGTCCCGCGCCCGCTACGCCCAGGGTCAAGGTCACAGACTTGGTGCGTTCGAAACCTTAACGCTCGAGTAAATGGCTTATAATTTCTGTTTCCTTGCTCGGATCTGCTTCACATTTCACACACGCATTGCTCCAATGGTCCTCTACCGCTCTGTGACAAATCCACATTCGTCCCACCCCCGCCAAGCCCAGGGTGAAGGTCACAGACTTGGTGCGTTCGAAACCTTAACGCTCGGGTAAATGGCTTATAATTGTATCCCCCGGACTCCGTCGGGGGACACTATGGATTTGACAGCGGGCCGCGTCCGCGTCCACTGCAGACACTTCTTGTCCGGAGCATAACTCGAACACCCTTTGGAATATTTTCATGAAACTTCACACATGCATAGACCACGACCCGAAGGTGTGTCGCGTACAGGAATGACAACTCTTGCATAGCTAATTATTTAGTTATCTCCCTTTTTTGTTTCTCGCACTGATTTCGTGTCCGGAGCATAACTCCACCACCCTTTGGAATATTTTCATGAAACTTCACACATGCATAGACCACGACCCGAAGGTGTGTCGTGCACAAGAATGACAACTCTTGCATAGATAATTTTTTAGTTATCTTCCTTTTTTGTTTCGCGCACTGATTGACCATAACTCGACCACCCTTTGGAATATTTTTATGAAACTTCACACATTCAATTAGACCACGAACCGAAGGTTTGTTGTGCACAAGAATGACAACTCTTGCATAGCTAATTTTTTAGTTATCCCTTTTTTTTTTCACGCACTGATTTCCTGTCCGGAGTATAACTCGACCACCCTTTGGAATATTTTCATGAAACTTCACACATGCATAGACCACGACCCGGAGGTGTATCGCGCACAAGAATGACAATTCTTGCGTAGCTAATTTTTTAGTTATCTCCCTTTTTTGTTTTGCGCACTCTACAAACTGGACAATAATGCATGAACACCCGTTTTCTTGTCTGCTCTGTACACCTTTTCTCGTGTGCTCTGTACACCTTACCTGTAGAGAGAACAATAGAGACTGGGAGAACCATTCACCTGTGCATGTGCTAGCATGTGCAAATCTCCAGTCTTGACCAGTCTGACCACAGGTAATTTATACAGGTAAATTACTACATTGGATATTACATTTCCGTAAACTGTGTTGAAAATATTGTGGCATTATGTGGACCTGTGCAGATATATGTAGATAAATATAGGACTATCAAAAAAAAATTCTCGACTACGGTAGAAAGCATTATTGTATCCCCCGGACTCCGTCGGGGGATACTATGAATTTGACAGCGCGCCGCGTCCGCGTCCGCGTCCGCGGTCCGCGTCCGCCGCAGACACTTCTTGTCCGGAGCATAACTCGAACACCCTTTGGAATATTTTCATGAAACTTCACACATGCATAGACCACGACCCGAAGGTGTGTCGCGCACAAGAATGACAACTCTTGCATAGCTAATTTTTGAGTTATCTTCCTTTTTTGTTTCTCGCACTGATTTCGTGTCCGGAGCATAACTCCACCACCCTTTCGAATATTTTCATGAAACTTCACACATGCATAGACCATGACCCGAAGGTGTGTCACGCACAAGAATGACAACTCTTGCATAGCTAATTTTTTAGTTATCTCCCTTTTTTTGTTTCGCGCACTGATTGACCATAACTCGACCACCCTTTGGAATATTTTTATGAAACTTAACACATTCAATTAGACCACGAACCGAAGGTGTGTCGTGCACAAGAATGACAACTCTTGCATAGCTAATTTTTTAGTTATCTCCCTTTTTTGTTTCGCGCACTGATTGACCATAACTCGACCACCCTTTGGAATATTTTTATGAAACTTAACACATTCAATTAGACCACGAACCGAAGGTGTGTCGTGCACAAGAATGACAACTCTTGCATAGCTAATTTTTTAGTTATCTCCCTTTTTTGTTTTCGCTCGCTGATTTCCTGTCCGGAGCATAACTCGACCACCCTTTGGAATATTTTCATGAAACTTCACACATGCATAGACCACGACCCGGAGGTGTGTCGCGCACAAGAATGACAACTCTTGCGTAGCTAATTTGACTGGAAAAAAAATCTGGGCTCCAGTAGCAAGCATTATTATTTTTGAACTTTTTTTTTCCATTTTTTTTTTTTTCATTTTTTTTTCTTCAAATTATTTTTCAATTTTTGTCCAGTAGCATAAGGTCGTAAGTGCTATATACAGACTATTCACCTGTGCATGTGCTAGCATGTGCAACTGACCACTGACCACTGACCACTTACAGGTAATTTATACAGGTAAATGATTATATTACATTTCCGTAAACTGTGTTGAAAATATTGTGGCATTATGTGGACCTGTGCAGATATATGTAGATAAATATAGGACTATTGAAAAAAATTCTGGGCTCCAGTAGCAAGCATTATTATTTTTAATTTTTAAACTTTTTTTCCATTTTTTTTTTTTCATTTTTTTTTTCTTTTTTCAAATTCTTTTTCAATTTTTGTCTAGTAGCATAAGGTCGTAAGTGCTATATACAGACTATTATCATATAATAAAACAATTATTGACTAGTGAGCCATAGAATATAATCTGATATTCTATGGTTCACTAGTCAATAATTGTATATGTTCGGGCCAGTGAAAATTGCTTTCGGGCCCAGGCTCGAGGTCAAGGCGGGACAAGGCGAGGCATCTGATTCCGCGGAATTCTTGTTTACTTATCTCCCTTTGTTGTTTCGTGCTCTGATTTTGTATCCAGAGCATAACTCGAACACGCATATACGCATTGCTCTAATGGTCCTCTACCGCCCTGTGCCAAATCCACGTTCGTTCTGCCCCAGTCAAGCCCAGGGTCAAGGTCACATACTTAGTGCTTCAAAAACATTAACGCTTGGGTATATCTTATACTTTCTGTTTTCTTTCATGGATCATGGATCATCTTCATATTTCATATACGCATTGCTCTAATGGTCCTCTACCGCCCTGTGCCAAATCCACGTTCGTCCTGCCCCACCAATCCCAGGGTCAAGGTGACATACTTGGTGCTTCAAAAACTTTAACTCTCGGGTAAATATCTTATAATTTTTAATTTTTATTTCCATTCACGGATCAACTTCATATTTCATATACGCGTTTGCTCTAATGGTCGTCTACCGCCCTGTGCCAAATCCACGTTCGTCCTGCCCCTGCCAAGCCCAGGGTCAAGGTCACATACTTAGTGCTTCAAAAACTTTAACGCTCGGGGTAAATATCTTATAATTTCTGTTTTCTTTCATGGATCATCTTCATATTTCATATACGCATTGCTCTAATGGTCCTCTACTGCCTTGTGCCAAATCCACGTTTGTCCTGCCCCCGCCAATCCCAGGGTCAAGGTCACATACTTGGTGCTTCAAAAACTTTAATGCTCAGGTAAATATCTTATAATTTTTCTTTCCATTCACGGATCAACTTCATATTTCATATATGCGTTGCTCTAATGGTCCTCTACCGCCCTGTGCCAAATCCACGTTCGTCCCGCCCCCGCCAAGCCCAGGGTTAACATCATATACTTAGTGCTTCAAAAACTTTAACGCTCAGGTAAATATCTTATAATTTCTGTTTTCTTTCACGGATCAGCTTCATATTTCATATATGCATTGCTCTAATGGTCCTCTACCGCCCTGTGCCAAATCCACGTTTGTCCTGCCCCGCCAAGCCCAGGGTGAAGGTCACATACTTGGTGCTTCAAAAAACTTTAACGCTCAGGTAAAAGAAAATTTTGACTTGCAATTTGGCCTACATTTATTAATCAAAGCGATATGTGGGACATCCGTGTTCTATGAACACATTTTCTAGTTTATTAAACTTCACACATGCATAGAAGACGACCCAAAGGTGTGTCGCACGTAAGAATGACAACTCTTGCGTCGTTAATTTCTTAGTTATCTCCCTTTGTTGTTTCGTGCACTGATTTCGTGTCTGGAGCATAACTCGAACACCCTTTGGAATATTTTCATGAAACTTCACACATGCATAGACCACGACCCTAAAGGTGTGTCACGCAAGAATGACAACTCTTGCATCACTAATTTTTTAGTTATCTCCCTTTGTTTTTCCATCACTGATTTTGTCTCCGGAGCATAACTCGAACACCCTTTTTTCAAACTACTTGTGTATCTGGGGAGGGGGATACACATGCGCTTGTCGACAAGCGTCCATTTCTAGTTTCTGTTGCCTTGTTCGGATATGCTTCACATTTCGCACACACATTGCTCCAATGGTCCTCTACCGCCCTGTGACAAATCCACATTCGTCCCGCCCCTGCCAAGGCCAGGGTCAAGGTCACAGAATTGGTGTGTTTGAAACCTTAACGCTCGGGTAAATGGCTTATAATTTCTGTTTCCTTGTTCAGATCTGCTTCACATTTCACACATGCATTGCTCCTATGGTCCTCTACCGCCCTGTGACAAATGCACATCAGTCCCGCCCCCGCTCAGCCCAGGGTCAAGTTCACAGACTTAGTGTGTTACAAACCTTAACGCTCGGGTAAATGACTTATAATTTCTGCGTCCTTGCTTGGCTCTGCGTCACATTCCACACACGCATTGCTCCAATGGCTAAGCCCAGGGTCAATGTCACAGACTTGGTGCATTCAAAACCTTAACGCTCGTGTAAATGGCATATAATTTAAATATGCCTCGTTTTCTTTGGCTGCCAGCGGGGGCATTCGTGTGCCGACAGGCCACATGTCTAGTTGTTAAAGTTTTTCAGTATATTCTGCATGTAGCAATTCATCATATTTCGACGTGGTACATTTTTACATTGGCATGGAGTGCAGCACCAGTGTTATTAGGGCCCCGTTGCCCTATATGTTTCGCCCTGTCTGTCGGTACGTGCGTATGTCCGTCCGGGCACACATTAGGGTACTTATGTGGCTAGCCCCACAGGGTTATGGACTTGGTAAAGGATAGGGTTGGTTACAATTAGCCACCTAAAAAATCGTTTTATGTGGCTAAAAATTGTTTTATGTGGCTAATATTTAACATGTGATAAGCCACATAAGTATAGTAATGTAAGAACGTCCGTCCGGACGGAAGTCCGTTCCGTCGTCGTCCGTCCGTCGAAAATCGTTTTATGTGGCTAATATTTTAACATGTGATAAGCCACATAAGTATAGTAATGTAAGAACGTCCGTCCGGACGGAACGTCCGTTCGTCGTCCGTCCGTCGAAAATCGTTTTATGTGGCTAATATTTAACATGTGATAAGCTACATAAGTATAGTAATGTAAGAACGTCCAAACGTCCGTCCGTCCGTCCAGGGCCGTAGCCAGAGGTAAAAATCTACCGAGGCAAATCTTATGAAACGTGTATCCAGTGGGAGCGCGTAGCGCGACCCGCATCGTAAAAAAAGAAATCGGCAAAATTTCTACCCAGCTACAGCCCTGTGCTGTCCATACGTTAAAGTTTTTCTAAGAGTTTCTCAAATCACCTTTAATTTCTGTTTGCCTTCAGCTAATATCTTCATATTGCACACATGCATTACTTAGTAACTATACATTAATACAATTACCCTCGCTACTGATCGTATGTCCAAACAAGATATAAAAGCAGATGATAATTGTTGTGCGTAGCGGTCTAAGGGTTAAGGATTAATATGAAACAAATTTACTACTTTAATTTTGTTTCAGACCAATATAGCTGTGTGCCTGTTTGTGAAGTGGGCACACAGCGGGACAAAGATACAGAAACATGTGTTGTAATGCCGTAAGTATATTTGTGGCTGTCACTCTAGAAATGGGGTTTATGGGATTTGTGACCTGTGTAGCCCCCGATCAAATACAGTACACTCAGAGTGCTTTTTCCCTTTCCCACTCTGACACCGTGGGAGGAATTTTCTCAGAGTGGGAAATCATGGTGGGAGTTATGTGCCTCCCCACGGTGGCCATATTTTTTTACCTGTATTACCACCGCGGACAGGGTTCAAGCTGGACAAACTTCGAATAGCCATAAAACGGCCACGGTGTTCCCCCGTGGTACGACCCCGCGTTCCACCAGGAAGCCGGGCTGGCTTACCTGTACAGTAATAAAGTAGTACCCAAGCATTTACAAGTATTTAGACATATTTTCATTAGTGTTTTTTTTCGACGAGAAAAACAACCTAGCTTATTGACAATGCCAATGCTAATATATATCGAGTTTCCCCAATCGAAATTTGCAGACAGCGTAAGTATGGTCATACGTATCCACAGTTAATAGATCGGTAAATGGAAAGAGTGATATTTTTATTTACCCTAGAAGTAATTAGAAATCGTATCGGCCCCGTTATTATTGGTTAAATTTATGACCTCCATTTCGACCAACTCATTCGTCATCGTTTATTATGGAGAAAAAAAAACATAATTATATCTTAAAAACGTATTTTGACAAATCATGATAATCGTCTCCTAAAAACACGAGAATCATCGGTCAAGACAAACACACCAATATTTTTTTCACAAAGACTTTGTTTGACGAAACACGTGAATTGTCTTAAGAGACGATTAATTGTCTTAAGAGACGATTCTGATGTGCTGCCAAAACATGTTTATTAGAAAAAACAAACATATTTCTTAACAAGAACAAAACATGAGAATCATCTCCTAAAAACATGAGAATCATCTCGTGCTTTGGCATCGCAAATCGCCTTCCGCTTTTGTAAATACAACGGTGTGTAAAACGGATACGTCTTGAAATTTCGCTTTGCACATGCATGCAAGTAAAACGCAATTAGGCGAGATCGCGAAAACGCACAACTGAATCTGATATAGTGTCCTATTTTCACCTCGCGATCTCACTTTGCGTTTTGGCGATCTGGCGCATGGGTCGAGATCGCGAAAAACGCGAGAATGTAACTGGCCCTAACAGGACACTGTAGTATCGCCTTAGGAAACGATTATCATGTGCTGTAAAACATTATTTTAATTAAGAAATAGAAGAAATGTGGATATTGGGAATTTGTCGGATACATATGAAATATGTTTTATATATGTTGCAGCCACATTCAACCTGTGATGTCTCCAGCTTGTGCAACAACTGCAATATAAATAACAATATTTTACATATATGCAGTTACACATGTGTATGTCAGATTCAATCAAAAGTGTATGGACGGGTTGTGGCCGCCTAGGGGTTAGAACACACGACTTCCAATCCGGAGGTTGTGGGTTCAAACCTCGCATTAGGCATAAAACATAATTCCATATTTACACCCCACTGGTCTGTCGGTAACACGATGGCGATAGTACGATATTATGATGATGATACTACGAAGCTCTAGTCTCTAATTTCGCGAAACATATTCTCAACAAAACATGTTTCGCGTTATGTAAAACAGGTTTGGTAGCTGATGAGAATCGTCTTTATTTCCGCGAAATATGTGTTTGTATGTTTTTAGTATTGGTTGGATTTGGATGTGATTCAACCAATCAGCGTGTTTTAGCTGCACATGAGAATCGTCTCCTTAGACGATTTGTACGTGTCCTGTTAGGGACATGTTAGAATCTCGCGTTTTCGGCATTGGTTGAGATAGCGAAAACGCGATGCGCGGTCACGAGAGCACAAAACGAAAACACGACTTATTCTTAACAAAACAGGTTTTGACTGCACTGTGCACATGAGAATCGTCTCACTTCGTCTCCTAAGATGATTATCAAGTTTTGTCAAAAACCTGTTTTTGTAGGAAATATAAATAGTTCTTTTAATATTTTTAATTTCATAATAAAACTATTTTGGCAGCACACGAGAATCGTCTACTAAAACGATTGTTATCATCTCCGAAGACGATTAATTCTTATGTGTTGTCAAAATATATGTTGATATAATAAATATTGATGCTTTTATATTCGTTTTATTCCTTAATAAAAACAGATTTGGTAGCAGATGAGAATCGTCTCTATTTCCGTGAAATGTGTGTTTGTGTGCTTTTAGTATTGGTTGGATTGGATGTGATTCAACAAATCAGTGTTACGATTTCAAACAGAAATTCTAAACACGAATATTTGTGTTGTTGGTATCGGGTTCCATATGGTCGATAGGAAATGCGATCGATTACAACATCAACATCTTGGGAAGTAAATGTTAATTGTCACGTAGGCCGTTTACCTTTTTCCGCCGTTACGTCGGCTGTTATTTTAAATATGTATGGTTGCTCGATTTCCGAGTAGAAACAATTATTAAGAACCTTACATTTTGTTTCCTCGTCGTGAAGGAACGTACATTATTCCTCAAAATATTTGGTTCTTTGTAACAAAATTAAATCGTAATGTTAAGTTGCATTTCTTCGGTTCTACATTTTACTTTTTCAAAGTACAAAATTTCACTCTTCGCTAACTGTATTACCTGTATGCTGGCACGTTGACGTGCCGTGTGTTAACACGGTGGGTCACGGGGGGGAGGGGGGGTGGACAAATCTCCAGTAATTC
>CM055269.1:82866907-82906165 GCA_029237695.1 Conchocele bisecta
TCTATTCCTTGAAGGATTATTTATATATTTCAACACAGTATACTGGTGGACAAATGCCACACATCCGTGCTGCCCTTAATGTGACCTTGACATCTTGACCTTGACATTATGACAGTTTTATTTCTTTTTATTTTATGAAATGCTTGATTTAGGTTTTGCTTTTCCGGAGTCGGCGTCGGCATCGGCATCGGAGTCATCATTCAATGTTAAGTTTTTGTGTTACGGTCATTACTTCAACACCTTATCAGCTACAGTCATCAAACTTTATACATACCTTTACTATGATATGTAGATGAATATAGGACTATTAAAAAAAATTCCGGGCTCCAGGGTCAAGGTCAAACTCTATTTCTTTCTATGCTACAAACTGAACATTAATGCATGAAGACCCGTTTTCTCGTGTGCTCTGTACACCTTACCTGTAGAGAGAACAATAGCCTTCTCCAGTTGAACACTTGTGCATGTGCAAGCATGTGCAAATGTCCAGACAGCCCACTAACTGTCCAGGTAAATTATTACACGTAATTATACCCCCCCGCAACGAGTTGTGGGGGGGTATACTGGAGTCAGGTTGTCCGTGCGTCCGTCTGTCCGGGCACACATACAGGGTCTTAGGTGGTTAGAGGCGTGGCCTAAGACAAAAGAATACAATAGATTTATTCCGTTGACCACTTAAGCCTATTGTTCCTTAGGTGGTCATTCCTTTGATCTTTTATATAGTAAAAACCACCTAAGGGATGTTACGTAAGGACGTCCGTCCGTCCGTCCGTCCGTCCGTCCGTCCGGATAAACTTAACATCAGAGAAATATTGTTATAACTTCTATTTCCTTCATCTAAAATGCTTGATATTTCACACATGCATTCCTGTAAGGCTCTACTACCATGCTGTGCCAAATCCACGACCGTCGAACCCCCGCAGATCCCAAGGTCAAGGTCAATTACTTGGTCCGTAAACTTAACATCAGAGAAATATTGTTATAACTTCTATTTCCTTCATCTAAAATGCTTAATATTTCACACATGCATTTCTGTAAGACTCTACTACCATGCTGTGCCAAATCCACGACCATCCAACCCCCGCTGATACCAAGGTCAAGGTCAAATACTTAGTCTCTTTACAAAACTTAACATCAGAGAAATATTGTTATAACTTCTATTTCGTTCATCTAAAATGCTTAATATTTCACACATGCATTCCTGTAAGGCTCTACTACCATGCTGTGCAAAATCCATGACCGTCCAACCCCCGCTGATCCCAATGTCAAGGTCAAATACTCTTTACAAAACTTAACATCAGAGAAATAAGTTACAACTTCTATTTCCTTCATTGAAAATTCTTATTATTTCACTTGTGCATTCCTCTAAGGTTGTACTATCATGCTGTCACAAATCTACGAGTGTCCAACCCCCGCTGATCCCAAGGTCAAGGTCACATACTTAGTCTCTTTACAAAACTTAACAACAGAGAAATATTATAACTTCTATTTCTATTCTTTATTGAAAATACTTAATATTTCATCATGCTGTGACAAATCCCCGCTGATCTCGAGGTCAACGTCACATACATACCGTGTAACCTCGGCTTAACGGCCCCCCTCCAATAAACGAACCCCCCAAACGCCCCCCCACCCCCCCCCCCCCCCCCAAATAAAAAAAAAAAAATTTCAAACACAAATAATCTTTAAAATCCTTATTTGTGTTTGAAATTGGTGGTCCTTGGTAATTTTTAGCTCACCTGAGCAAAGCTCATGTGAGCTATTGTTATGGCAAAGTGTCCGGCGTCCGGCGTCCGGCGTCCGTCGGTGAACATTTTCAATCATCTTCTTCTCCTGAACTGCTAAGCCGATATTGGTCAAACTTCACAGGGATGATATATGGGGGATGCCATTTCAGATTTGTTAAAATGGAGGTCATCGACAATCCAAGATGGCCGCCATGGAAAAGTAGGTCAAATTCTTAAAAAATCTTCTCACGAACCGCCAGGCCGATTTCGACGATACTTGGTATGAATGATCGATAGTTAGCACTGTTTCAGATTTGTTCATATGGTGGCCCGTGGGTCAAAAATGGGCGTCGCCCGAGGGGTCAAATTTTATTTTTAACCGAATATAGTCATGTAATATATCAAATCGAAGGTATCGACGAGACAATCACTCTGGAACATTTTTTATCTAAATCATATGATTACGTCATCCAAGATGGCCACCGATAGTTCAAATGGTCATTCTTTTACTAAAGATTTCAAACGTCTTCTTCTTGTAAACTGCTTGGCCGATATTGGCCAAACTTAACTGTAATGGTCTGTGGTTGAACCCTGTTCATTTTTGTTAAAATGGAGGTCATCACCAAATCCAAGATGGCCGCCGTTGAGAAGTATGTCAAATTCTTAAAAAATCTTCTTCTCACGAACCGCCAGGCCGATTTCGACGATACTGGGTATGAATGATCGATAGTTAGCGCTGTTTCAAATTTGTTCATATGGTGGCCCCTGGGTCAAAAATGGGCGTGGCCCGAGGGGTCGACTAGGGGTCAAATTATATTTTTGCCCGAATATGGTCATATAATATATCAAATCGAAGGTATCGACTAGTTGATCACTCTGGACCATTTTTTGTCTAAATCAGATAATGTTGTCATCAAAGATGGCCACCGAAAGGTAAAAAAGTTGTTCTTTTACTAAAGATTTCAAACGTATTCTTCTTGTGAACTGCTTGGCCGATATTGGCCAAACTTAACTGTAATGGTCTGTGGGTGAAGCCTGTCCATTTTTGTTAAAATGGAGGTCATCACCAAATCCAAGATGTCCGCCGTTGAAAAGTAGGTAAAATTGTCAAAAAATCTTCTTCTCACAAACCTCCAGGCCGATTTCGACGAAACTTGGTGTGAATGATTGATAGTTAACGCTGTTTCAGATTTGTTCATATTGTGGCCCCTGGGTCAAAAATGGGCGTGGCCCGAGGGGTCAACTAGGGGTCAAATTATATTTTTGCCCGAATATGGTTATATAATATATCAAATCGAAGGTATCGACTAGTCTATCACTCTGGAGCATTTTTTGTCTAAATCAGATGATTTTGTCATCCAAGATGGCCACCGAAAGGTAAAAAAGTTGTTCTTTTACTAAAGATTTCAATTCTTCTTGTGAACTGCTTGGCCGATATTGGCGAAACTTAACTGTAATGGTCTGTGGGTGAAGCGAGGTCATCACCAAATCCAAGATGTCCGCCGTTGAAAAGTAGGTCAAATTGTCAAAAAGATCTTCTCACAAACCGCCAGGCCGATTTCGACGAAACTTTGTATGAATGATGGATAGTTAACGCTGATTCAGATTTGTTCATATGGTGGCCTCTGGGTCAAAAATGGTCATGGCCCGAGGGGTCAAATAGGGGTCAAATTTTATTTTTGACCGAATATGGTCATTTTATATATCAAATCGAAGGTATAGCAGTAAATCACATGCACATTCGCAATATATGTTAGATCAGAAGGTACCAACAAATTCTGTGGAACATTTGAAGTTGTAAGTGAAGAGTCTTTGTGAAATCAAGATGACCACTATGGAGGCTTTTAGGTGAGCGATACAGGCCCATTTGGCCTTTTGTTTTTTTTTTTTTTTTTTTTTGTTTTTTTTTACTGGCTAATAAACGCGCCCCCCCGCCCCCCCCCCCCCCCCACAAATTAAAAAAAAAAAAAAAAACGTTAAAAAAAAAAAAACGAAATAAATTTTTTAGCCAATGACCGCCAATTTCAAACACAAATAATCCTTAAATCCTTATTTGTGTTTGAAATTGACTGTCCTTGGTAATTATTTTTTTTTTCTTTTTTACTGTCTAATAAACGCCCCCCCCCCCACCCCCCCCCCCCCCCCCCCCCCCCCCCCCCCCCCCCCCCCTCCCGCCCCCAAATAAATAAAAAAATATAAATATTTTTTTTTACCAATGACCGCCAATTTCAAACACAAATAATCCTTTTTTTTCTTCTCTTAATAAAATCTTTTTTTTCTTTTTTACTGCTAACCCCCCCCCCCCCCCCCCTAAAACCGCCCCACCCCCCCCCCCCCCCCCCCCCCCAAAATAAAAAATGAAAAAAAAAAATAATTTTACCAATGACCGCCAATTTCAAACACAAATAAATCCTTAAATCCTTATTTGTGTTTGAAAATTGGCGGTCCTTGGTAATATTTCTTTTTTTTTTCTTTTTTTTTTTTTTACTGGCTAATAAACGCCCGCCCGTTTTTTTGTAAAATGTAACGCCTCCGGGGGCGTTAATTCGAGGTTATACGGTAGTCTCTTTACAAAACTTAACATCAGAGAAATCGGTTATAACTTCTATTTCCTTGCTCGGATCTGCTTCACATTTCACACACTCATTGCTCCAATGGACCTCTACCACCCTGTGACAAATTCACGTTCATGCCGCTCGCGCTAATCCCAGAGTCAAGGTCACAAGCCCACACACTTGGAAATTTGTACATATTTTAGGGGTACCTGGGCCCACGCGGGGGGTATTCCGTAAGCCTCGCTTACTGACCAATCTAGTTTATACAGGTAAATTATTACATTTCCGTAAACTGTGCTGACAATATTGTGGCAATATGTGGACCTGTGCAGATATGCTATGTAAATAAATATAGGACTATTAAAAAAAATTCTGGGCTTCAGTAGTGAGCATTATTTTTGTTAATTTTTTAACTTTTTTTTTCAAATTCTTTTTCAATTTTTGTTTAGTAGCATAAGGTCGTAAGTGCTATATACGGCCTATTATCATATTATCTGATATTCTATGGCTCACTAGTCGATCATTGTATAATATGTTTGCGCCAGTGAAAATTGCTTTCTGGCCCAGGCTCGAGGTCAAGGCGGCGGGACAAGGCGAGACATTTGATTCCGCGGAATTCTTGTTATTGATATACAGTTAATCGCGATGGCTCGAAATGCCACGGGCCTGCATATTTTTTTTGAGTGATCGCATCTTTCCAGCCATCGCATCTTGCGATTTTGGTATATTTGTCGACTTCAGTACGCATCGGATTTAGGAAAAAAATGAAGCATAATAGTATTTATTCGCAAATTAAAGTTATCATTTGAAATTAAATAAACTGTATTTAAATGTATTTACAAAACTGTCTTATTTCAAATATTATCAGAGGAGAAAAAATCCAGTATTTACTATAAATAGTGGCGCACATAATTAATGTCACAGGTGGTTTTGACGTCACTCGAAACAGTGGTGTATGGGCCCAGCTCAAACGATGTTGTTATACGGCGCCCATAAAAAATCGGGAATCAGTCATGAACCGTAAAATGTAGCGACGCAACAAAACGTGCTTTCCTTAATTTGTGACCAGTGTAAATGCTGAACAACTTGCTGACTCCTGCAACTTGATATGGGTTTACTATTTCACTATATTATGCATCATGAATAGTTGTCGAGGACGAACATTTCACGTCCTGAACTGAATGTACAGGCCGATTTAATGCTGCACTGATCGGAAATTCAGTAGAACTTATTCTTTTTGTCACAACCAGTCATCTCTGCCTAACTAGGAATTGCGGTATTATTAATGGGCGTAAAAATTCCCTGGTAGCCACACGATTAACCCAAGGACCACTAGAACATGGGTTACTAGGGTTCCAACTTGACTTGAACCCGGGCAACGACTCTGGTTGTTCCTGTGATACTCGGGTTACTCGAGTATAAACCGTGAGTTACCACGAAAAACGACCAATGACTTACGACAGACTCTATTAAATGCGCCGAGTGGCCAAAGCCCAGAATATTTAATAAATCGCTGTATATCGTTGATCGCAATCAAATTGCACCACTTTAGGTAATTAACTGCACTTGAAAAGAAACCACATTTCATAGACAGGTGGAGCGCGGCTCGGCCTTTGATCGTAATAAGTCGGACAAGGAGGTGTGAAAATTAGCCAAACACAAACTTCGACATGACTTTCGAGTCATCGTATGGCTAAATAGCGAGAAATGAGCCCACAGGACTTGAAAAATGTTTCGAGGGATCGCATTTTTCGAGGAGTTGCATTTTGAGCCATCGCATGTAAATTACATTAAACATATAGGGAAAATTATCGGGACTGCGATGCTATTTCGAGCGAGCCCGACATTACGAGCCATCGCATTTCGAGCCATCGCGATTTCACTGTACATAGAGGTTATAATCTCCCTGATTCATCAGTACCAGATTGATTGATTCTTGGTGTTTTATGGCTAATAAACTACTAACTTAAGTCAGCCTGACCGTGAAATACACTGCAATTTGGGGGAAAACATAAATAATACCGGCGCCGATAGTGAACACACGTATATGCGAACTAGGTATATGCATTTTGCCAAACTTTCCCATAATCTGATGTCTGAAGTCATGCCCCCAAAGTTGTGAAATGCCACGGTAAACATACTTTCCATGATAAATTATTTATTTTTCTTATCGTCAGAGCATAGTACTATTGCAAATATAGACATTAAAACCACATTTCATATTTATTGTTATTTGAAACGCAGATAAAACAAGAACTGGAATCGTTAAACGAAGCTAATCCCCTCGCTGGCAATCTTGATATAAATAAAAAAAAGTCCTCAGTGACCTTCACCTTGGGTGGTCAGATGTGGGTCGTATCGTATGCACATCAAAGCACCATACCTAGACACACATTGTGGCCAAATAATAATAAAATTGGTGAAGCGGTTTATAAGTTACTGAATAAACAAACAAAAAACTTTAACACATTTGCCTTACAAACAATGTGAAGACCAGTCTTCAGTGACCTTGACCTTGGGCGGTCGGACGTGGGTCATCTGCAAAACAAAGCACCATCCCATGACACACATTGTGGCGAAATATTATAAAACTCGGTGAAGCGGTTCAAAAGTTATTGAAGAATGAAAGTTGTTGCTGAGTACATGCACTAACGCTATATCCCTAGCTCTTGCCTATCGGCGAGGGGATAATCAAATATTTTTTCATAGTTGACCAGAGTCTGGTCACGAGACGCAACAACAAATATCTTGACGACTGATGAATTCGCTCTCAATAAAGTTTTACTCAAATCATTTCATTTTCATTTTGATAAATGTAGTCTAATTGTTATGGCAAGTTCTTGACAATTGCAAGTCAGTGAGCATAATTATGGCAAATGCGTCTACAAAAGTTGCATAAGGTCCGTTTTCTAAGCACGCGACCCAAATGACAGGTATTAGTTAGGAAGCTAAAATAGATTTGGAAGGAATCATATTATATTATCTTAAGCATTTCATAAAAAAAACGGTCACAGATGTACAGACACCACAACACATGGTCATAACAGGCCCTTAATTTAACAGTCAGACTTCAATCATAAGATAAAACTTTGCTTCGCTAAAACACGAGCATTGGTCCCCGTCGGATTTATGTCCAATGTTTATTTGATACCTTTGCAAACTTTGCAACATCTACAACTGTTGCGCCGTCAATTGGCTCCGGGTGATAGACCGTCCACAGTCCCGAAAAGACATGGCATTTGGCACTGATCTTAATGTGCGGATGCCTTCAAAATGGCTGCATTTTGGTAGAAATACTGCCAAAATGCTTACAGCCATAATCGTGTTGTTGTTGTTTCTGCGTTGATGAAGATCGATCAATCAGACGCTTATTATAATTAGAGCGCAAATGCAAGCGTCTTGTGTACTACAAAATAATTGATATCGCGGTACGGACAATTTTGCGGGACTTTTTCCAATTATTTTTTGGGCCTAACAACCGATTTCCGGTTCGTTTGTATTTTTCGTGATATTGAGATTTCTCATATCACACCGTATCTGACACCTATGCTGAGCAACGCAATGAATTATAGTCATCGCTCATCTCCTGTTTATGCGAGCTACTGGCGCGAGGTGGTGCTGTAAAAATAATCGCTATGACGTAGCAGTAGTAGTTTCCCTGATTGGTCGATACATGTTTCTTATAGAATAACGTGTGGATTTAAATGACATCATTTATTTGTTGCATAATTTATTTATTTTTATCGTTTAATATGTTCGTTAATCGTGATTACTCATTCACCTAGTTATACTTTGATTATTTATACGTTGGTTGCAATTGTTGGCAAGCATGATCTGTGTGACGGGGAAACCGCTGGGAAATTGGGGAGTGGATTTTGGGACAGGTGTATTCTTATTCTGAAATCAACGAAGCCACACCGATTTCATGCCGATTGGTTGTAGCCATTTTTCTTCATCAGTGACAATTGTGTAGCTATGTTAAAACATTTGCCCGCCTGATGTCAACAACAATGCGCCATAGCAAACCACTTATCTGATGACTTGACCACTGGGATTAAATAGGTGAGTGGATGTTGGGACAGGTGTACCGTATTCTGCCGATTATAAGTCACACTTTTTTTACCCAGATTTTCATCCCACAAAGCCGTCTTATTCACACGTTTGGATACAAGAGCATTTTTTTTCCACCCCGAAATATCGACAAAAGTGACAACAAATTAATAAAATAAAGTTGTTTCGATATTTGTTGTTGTTGTTAGTCTTTGCAGTAACATCCGCTTGAAATTAGAAAAGTATCCTCAGATTCGTATTCTAAACAATTTGCGCATTACTCGTTTCGACCACAGGCATTCGGCGTGTTTCGGCTTTCATCTGTATAACTGCATATACATGTATATATATAGAGTTATACCGTTGAAAGCCGAAACACGCCGAATGCCTGTGGTTTCGACGCTGTGTCACATTCGGTCGACATTTTCTCTGCCGAATCACAATCTGGCCTGCGTATCCAAATTCAGTATAGTGCAACCTTTCTATAACAGCCACCCATGGGAAGACACAAAACTGGCCGTTGTAGAAAGGTGGCTGTTGTAGAGAGGGGCCATATATGAACAGCCAACAACACAATAGTGCCTTCTCACTGTAACTGCTATGTACTGATAAAACCAAATAGATCCAATCAAATCACCTGAATCTGAAAAATTCATGAAGAGATGAGACAAATATTTGATATCGGACACTTTCCTTTTTTCGGAACAGGCTTTTGGAAAGTAAACATGTCAACATCTTTTCACCCCCTCCGTCATTTATTTTGTGAACAACCCTTGCCAAGTCAAACAGAAAGTCAGAAATTTGCATTTCTTGAAACTCATGTTGTGTACAATGTTTTCAGATGGAAATATGGAGAAGGGCTGATATATTTCACATTCAATTGCGGACTGAATCAATTAAAAATGTTTAGTGTTTGACTAATTGTGATCTTCAGACAAAACTTTCAATACGTCAGCCAGGTGTTAATTCTGAATACACCGAGTTTGTTTTGTTTACACAACAATTAGCGAGTGATTACATGCGACGTTGTGTGCTTGATTTAACTGCCCAGGGCGAACCGATGTTTGTTTTCACAGGTTATCGATTCGTGACAGTATGTGAATTCGTTACTTTCCAGGACAAATCTTACTGTCCGTTTCAGAGGTTTTTTGACGATTTTGTTGAAAATTGCGTGGCCGTTGGCCGGAGTAGAGAGGTGACTGTTTCAGAGAGTTGAAATAACGTTAAAAATAACGAGGGAAATTCGAACTAGCCATTGTTGAGAGGTGACCGTTGTAGGGAGATGGCCGTTACCGGAGGTTGGACTGTACATGTTTATCACGGCAAGACGAAGAAGCCTATTGATTTTTGTCTCACACACAATAGTGGAAAGTGAGACATAGCGGTCCCAATTCCAGTGTCGTCGAAAGTGTATCTCTAGATCCATTAGTCGGATCATTACCAAACTTGATCAATAGCTTCCTCACATTGATAGCTATCCATCCAGTATCATTTGGGTGACCTTGACCTTAGCCTTGACCTTCACCTTGGTGACCTTAAAGGTACATGCCCACTCAGTACACACAAATGCAGTGTTATAATATAGGGAGACAGATCGATCATACTGTATAATCTGTTGAAAATATTTGTTTTTTGTGACATTAGTATAAATAATTAAAATATATCGTGCCTCATTTGCAAATGAAAATAGCCTGATACCACTGCGAGTCACTATCAGTAAAATAAATATTGCTAAATGATTATATCTGTATAGCGGGCATAACTGGAGGAATAGTGGCACAATTATACACTTATTTAATTCCTATAAAGAACATTTTGTGCCTTCTAATTCCTATAAAGAACATTTTCTGCCTTCTGAGTGGGCATGCACCTTTAATGATTGTGGGACGTAAATTTTGGACATAGCCAAATTTCCATTACCAAATTTCATCAATAGCTTTCTCACATTGATGACTATTCATCCACTGTCATTCAGGTGACCTTGACCTTTACCTTGGTGGCCAACCTTTGTGGGACGTAAATTTTGGATGTAGCCAAATTTTCCATATCTCTTGATCCGTTAGTCGGCTTGGCCGTCAGGTACATTTTTAGCTCGACTATTCGAAGAATAAGTAGAGCTTATGTTGTCACCCCGGCGTCGGCGTCGGCGTCACCGTCACGCCTTGGTTAAGGTTTTTAGTCAAGCTTGTATATGGAATACTACTGGCCCTACACCCACCATACTTGCACAACTTCATCTCCTAGTGATGTACATCAATAACCCCTGATCTATATTTGACCTTGACCTACATTTCCCCTTGAATTACTTGGTTAATTCCCCTTGGTTAAGGTTTTTAGTCAACCTTGGTTAAGGTTTTTAGTCAAGTTTGTATATGCAATACTACTGGCCCTACACCCACCATACTTGGACAACTTCATCTCCTAGTGATGCACATCAATAACCACTGATCTATATTTGACCTTGACCTACGTTTCCTCTTGAATTACTTACTTAATTCCCCTTGGTTAAGGTTTTTAGTCAACCTTGATTAAGGTTTTTTTTCAAGCTTGTACATTGAATACTATTGTGCATCCAGACACCATACTTCGACAACCTTTTCTCATAGGTATGTACATCAATAACCCCTGATCTATATTTGACCTTGACCTACATTTCCTCTTCAATTACTTACTTAATTCCTTTTGGTTAAGGTTTTTAGTCAACCTTCTATATGGAATACTACTGCCCTACACCCACCATACTTGCACAACTTCATCTCCTAGTGATGTACATCAACAACCCCTGATCTATATTTGACCTTGACCTACATTTCCTCTTGAATTACTTAATTCCCCTTGGTTAACGTTTTTAGTCAAGCTTGTAGATAGAATACTCCTGGCCCTACACCAACCATACTTGGACAACTTCATCTCCTGTGATGTACATCAACAACCCCTGACCTATATTTGACCTTGACCTACATTTAACCTTGAATTCCTTACTTAATTCCCCTTGGTTAAGGTTTTTACTCGACCTTGGTTAAGCTTTTTACTCAAGCTTGTACATGGAATACTATTGTGCATACAGACACCATATTGGACAACCTTTCTCATAGTGATGTACATCAATAACCCCTGATCTATATTTCACCTTGACCTACATTTCCTCTTGAATTACTTACTTAATTCTCTTTGGTTAATGTTTTTAGTCAAGCTTGTAGATGGAATACTCATGGCCCTACACCAACCATACTTGGACAACTTCATCTCCTAGTGATGTACATCAACAACCCCTGACCTATATTTGACTTGACCTACATTTAACCTTAAATTACTTACTTAATTCCCCTTGGTTAAGGTTTTTACTCAACCTTGGTTAAGGTTTTTAGTCAAGCTTGTAGATGGAATACTATTGTGCATACAGACACCATACTTGGATAACTTTTTCTCATAGGGATGTACATCAATAACCCCTGACCTTTATTTTACCTTCACCTACATTTAACCTTCAATTACTTGGTTAATGTTTATAGTCAAGCTTGTATATGGAATACTTCTGGGCCTACATCAACCATACTTGGACAACTTTATCTCCTAGTGATGTACAAGTATGGTTGATGTAGGCCCAGAAGTATTCCATATACAAGCTTGACTATAAACATTAACCAAGGTTGAGTAAAAACCTTAACCTTGACCTACTTTTATCCTTGGATTACTTAGTTATCTCCCCTTGGTTACGTTTTTTACTCAAGCTTGTATATGGAATACTCCTGGGCCTACAGCAACCATACTTGGAAAACCACGCACCTACGTTCAAGGTCAAGGTCACTGTTGAAGGTCAAAGGTCAAACCTATTGAAATTCCCTTCCGCTCTATATCTTCTACACCGATGCATGGATTATCAAATGGCTTGGCACAGATGTTTCTCATGATGAGAAGGTGTGTCGCAATCAATAACCACGCACCTACGTCCAAGGTCAAGGTCACAGTTGAAGGTCAAACCTATTGAAATTCCCTTCCGCTCTATATCTTCTACACCGATGCATGGATTATCAAATGCCTTGGCACAAATGTTTCTCAGGATGAGAAGGTGTATCGCGATCAATAACCACGCACCTACATCCAAGGTCAAGGTCACAGTTGAAGGTCAAAGGTCAAAGGTCAAAAATATTGAAATTCCCAAATGGCCTGGCACAAATGTTTCTCACGGTGAGAAGGTGTGTCGCGATCAATAACCACGCACCTATGTCCAAGGTCAAGGTCACTGTTGAAGGTCAAAGGTCAAACCTATTGAAATTCCCTTCCTCTCTGTCTTCTACACCGATGCATGGATTATCAAATGGCTTGGCACAAATGTTTCTCATGATGAGAAGGTGTGTCGCGATCAATAACCACGCACCTACGTCCAAGGTCAAGGTCACAGTTGAAGGTCAAAGGTCAAACCTATTGAAATTACCTTCCGCTCTATATCTTCTACACTGATGCATGGATTATCAAATTGCTAACCACGCACTACGTCCAAGGTCACAGTTGAAGGTCAAAGTTCAACATATTGAAATTCCTTCGCTCTATATCTTCTACACCGATGCATGGATTATCAAATGGCTTGGCACAAATGTTTCTCATGATGAGAAGGTGTGTCGCAATCAATAACCACGCACCTATGTCCAAGGTCAAGGTCACAGTTGAAGGTCAAAGGTCAAACCTATTGAAAATTCCCTTCCGCTCTATATCTTCTACACCGATACATGGATTATCAAATGCCTTGGCACAAATGTTTCTCAGGATGAGAAGGTGTGTCTCGATCAATAACCACGCACCTACGTCCAAGGTCAAGGTCATAGTTGAAGGTCAAAGGTCAAACCTATTGAAATTCCCTTCCGCTCTATATCTTCTACACCGATGCATGGATTATCACACTATGCCCAGGGTCAAGGTCACAGACTTGATGCGTTTGAAACCTAAACGCTCAGCTAAATGGCTTATAATCAAAAATGCCTCGTTTTCTTTGGCTGCCAGTGGGGGTATTCGTGTGCCGAAAGGCCACATTTCTAGTTTCCCTTGGTTAATGTTTTTAGTCAACCTTGGTTAAGGTTTTTATGTAGGCCGCAGCCACCTTCTTTGTCAAGCTATGTGTACATCGACAACCCTCGTAGTCGAGCTATGCTGTTCTCCTACAGCTCTTGTTTGCTTCCTTGTTACTTGAGAGTTGAATCCGGTCATACCCATTATAAAAGTAGTAAGAATAGTAATAATCATATTACTTTTAGGTAGTTGGGCTTAGTGACACTGATGTGGCGAAGACCTGGCACCAGGTCAGGTTATTCTAATTTCAGGGCTGAAATATATTTGTATGCCCCACCATGATAGTGGAGGGAGCATTTAGTGTTAACCTTGTCTGTCTGTCCCGTCCGTCCCATCTGTCTGTCACCAACCTTGTAACTCGTTAAACCATAATAGCTACAGAACTGAAAGTGACGGAATTCTTGTTCTAATATTTCTTGATGAATTGCTTCAATATTTGTATACTTGATAAATGTGAGCATTTGGAACACACTCATGTCCCCATTAACATGACCTTGACCCATGTCACATGGTCGTGGAAACTCTTAGTCATTTTTTTACATTAAAATGTTTGTACATGTTTCTTCATCATCGTATAACTTAACATTACTTGAAGGATTGCTTCAATACTTGGACATCATATTCATGTAAACACTTAGAACACGTATGCTGCCATTAACATGACCTTGACCTTTTTGACCTTCACATGGCTGTGGAAGCATTTAGCCCTTTATTTACATCAACAAGTTTTTACAAGTTTCTTCATCATGATATCATCATGATATAACATTAACATTACTTGATGGATTGTTTCAATATTTTGACACTTCATATATGTGACCATTTGGAACACTCACTCTCCCATGAACATGACCATGACCTTCTTGGCCTTCACATGATTGTGGAAGCACTTAGCCCTTTATTTATGTCAAAAAGTTTGTACAAGTTTCTTCATCCTGATATAATTTTAACATTTATTGACCGATTGCTTCAATATTTGGACACATGTGAGCATATGGAACACACTCATACTGCCATTAACATAGCCTTGATCTTTTTATGCCCCACCACGATAGTAGAGAGGGCATTTAGTGTTACCCTTGTCCGTCACGTCTGTCCGTACTAGCTACAGACCTGATACTTGGTATGTAGCTTCCTTATGTTGAGTAGTTGCGCAAAGTTTCTTTTGATTTATTATTCGACCCCGGGATCATGGATTATCTCCTGCTTTTCAACTTAGAATTTTCCAATTTTGGCTTGTAAGTAGTAAAACTTTTAAACCGTAATAGCTACAGACCTGAAACTAGGGTATGTATCTTCCTTATGATGAGTAGATGCGCACAGTTTATTACAATTTATTAATCGACCCCCGGGTCATGGATTATCTCTCCCTTTTTAGCTCACCTGAGCGAAGCTCATGTCAGCTATTGTTACCGCAATGTGTCCGTCGTCGTCCGTCGTCGTCCGTAAACATTTTCAAACGTCTTCTCCTCAGTAACCATTGGGCCTATAGTCACCAAACTTCATGGTCATGGTCCTTAGGTAGGGGGATTACAAAATTGTTAAAATGACGTCATTATGTAATCCAAGATGGCCGCCGTCTAAAAATAGCACAAATTCTTCAAAAATCTTATTCTCAAGAACCGCCAACCGGATTTCGACGAAACTTGGTAGGAATGATCGACGTACAATGCTCTTTCAAATTGTTAAAATGGTGACCGCGGGGTCAAAAATGGGCGTGGCCCGTGGGGTCAAATTGGGGTCAAATTTTATTTTTGACCGAATATGGTCATGTCATATATCAAATTGAAGGTATCAACGAGGCGATCACTCTGGTGCATTATTTTGTCGAAATTGGATGGTTATGTCATCCAAGATGGCTGCCGAAAGGTCAAAAGGTCGTTCTTTTATTAGAGATTTCAAAATTCTTCTTCACATGAACCGCTTGGCCCATGGTAGCAAAACTTAAGTTATTGTCCATGGGTGAAGTCTTTTCAGATTTTTTAAAATGGAGGTCATCGCTAATCCAAGATGGCAGCCGTCTAAAAATAGCATAAATTCTTAAAAAATCTTCTTCTCATGAACCGCTAGCCGGATTTCGACGAAATTTGGTAGGAATGATTGATGTACAATGCTCTTTCAAAGTTGTTAAAATGGTGACCCCGGGGTCAAAAATGGGCGTGGCCCGTGAGTTCAGATTGGGGTCAAATTTTATTTTGGATCGAATATGGTCATGTTATATATCAAATCGAAGGTATCAATGAGGCGATCACTCTTGTACATTTTTTGTCGAAATCGGATTGTTATGTCATCCAAGATGGCCGCCAAAATGTCAAAAGGTCGTTCTTTTATTAGAGATTTCAAAATTGTTCTTCACATGAACCGCTTGGCCCATGGTAGCCAAACTTAAAAGTTATGGTCCATGGGTGAAGCCTTTTCAGATGTTTTAAAATGGAGGTCATCGCTAATCCAAGATGGCTGCCGTCTAAAAATAGCATAAATTCTTAAAAAATCTTCTTCTCATGAACCGCTAGCCGGATTTCGACGAAACTTGGTAGGAATGATCGATGTACAATGCTCTTTCAAAGTTGTTAAAATGGTGACCCCGGGGTCAAAAATGTGCATGGCCCGTGGGGTCAAATTGGGGTCAAATTTTATTTTTGACCGAATATGGGCATGTCATATATCAAATTGAAGGTATCAACGAAGCGATCACTCTGATGCATTTTTTTGTCGAAATAGGATGGTTATGTCATCCAAGATGGCCGCCGAAAGGTCAAAAGGTCGTTCTTTTATTAGAGATTTCAAAATTCTTCTTCACATGAACCGCTTGGCCCATGGTAGCAAAGCTTAAAAGTTATGGTCCATGGGTGAAGCCTTTTCAGATTTTTTAAAATGGAGGTCATCGCTAATCCAAGATGGCCGCCGTCTAAAAATAGCATAAATTCTTAAAAAATCTTCTCATGAACCGCTAGCCGGATTTCGACGAAACTTGGTAGGAATGATCGATGTACAATGCTCTTTCAAAGTTGTTAAAATGGTGACCCCGGGGTCAAAAATGGGCGTGGCCCGTGAGGTCAAATTGGGGTCAAATTTTATTTTGGACCAAATATGGTCATGTTATATATCAAATCGAAGGTATCAATGAGGCGATCACTCTTGTACATTTTTTGTCGAAATCGGATTGTTATGTCATCCAAGATGGCCGCCAAAATGTCAAAAGGTCGTTATTTTATTAGAGACTTCAAAATTGTTCTTCACATGAACCGCTTGGCCCATGGTAGCCAAACTTAAAAGTTATGGTCCATGGGTGAATCTTTTTCAGATTTGTTAAAATGGAGGTTATCGCTAATCCAAGATGGCCGCCGTCTAAAAATAGCATAAATTCTTAAAAAATCTTCTTCTCATGAACCGCTAGCCGGATTTCGACTAAACGTGGTAGGAATGATCGATGTACAATGCTCTTTCAAAATTGTGAAAAAATGATGACCCCGGTGTCAAAAATGGGCGTGGCCCGTGGGGTCAAATTGGGGTCAAAATTTATTTTTTCTCGAATATGCTCATGTCATATCAAATTGAAGGTATCGATGAGGCGTCCATGCCTCGCCCCGAGGTGCGACATGTAGGCCACGGCCATCTAGTCTACAAAAAGTGGGTATAATTATGTTATCCAAGTGTCTATGCTTGGAAAAAACCTGGCCTTCATGGCTTTGCCTCGTTTCTTGTTTACTTACAATTTGGTAATTTTGCCTTGTAACTCGTAAAACTTTTAAACCATACTAGCTACAGACCTGAAACTTGTTACATAGCTTCCTTATGATGAGTAGATGTGCAAAGTTTATTTTGATTTTTTATTCGACCCCGGGGTCATGGATTATCTCCTCCTTTTCGACTTATAATTTTACCAATTTTGGCTTGTAAGTCATAAAACTCTTAAACCGTAATAGCTACAGACCTTAAATTTGGTATGTAGCTTCCTTATGATGAGTAGAAGCGCAAAGTTTATTTCGATTTTTTATTTGATTCCCAGGTCATGGATTATTTCCCCCTTTTCAACTTGCAATTTGGCAATTTTGCCTTGTAACACGAAACCGTAATATCCACAGACTTGAAACTTGGTATGTAGCTTCCTTATGATGAGTTGATGAGCAAAGTTTATTTCGATTTTTTATTCGCACCTTGGTCATGGATTATCCCTCCTTTTCGACTTAGAATTTTCCAATTTTGGCTTGCAACTCGTAAAACTTTTAAACCCTATTAGCTGGAGGCTTGATGCTTGGTGTGTAGCTTCTTTATGGTGTGTAGATGCCCAAAGTGAATTTCTGTTCTGTAAATGACGTTAAACACTGTTAGTTAAGTACATGTACATAAATAAATTGACCTTCGTGTCGACAATTTTGGACATAAATCCAAATGTTTAATACCTCCTGATCCATTAGTAGCTTCCTCACACCTTGACCTTGGTGACCTTGAGCTTTGTGGGTGATCTTGTATTATCAAGGCCACCAACGAGGGGATTAGCTTAGTTATAACAAGCCCTTGTGATGTCGGTGCTGAATGTGCAGTGCCCTCCCATACATTCCTGTCTGTCTATAATACCTTTCACAGTATTTCCATCTCAGGACTAGACTTTAAACTGAGATCAAGTCTAAACCTTAGCTGGGGATATTAATGCAACTCACTTTTGTTGTTGAACTGATGTAAAACCCCAATCAAGCAATCAATCAATCTCTTGTGTAAGTGCCTCTATAATTCTATCTTCAGTGCTTTGGTGGAAGTGCAAAACAAGACAAGACGATGAGCCATCAGGTAACGTGACTATGAGTGGAGAAATGGGGCTTATGGGATTTGTGACCTGTGTAGCTGCTGATCAAATAACACACTCATGTAGCCCGATAACTAACAATCTATATTGATTTTTAGAATCATGAAAGGTGTTTTGTTGATGGAATGGCGAACAGGGCAGATGCACAGACTGATCTGGATCTACACTGTTTGCAAAACACATACCGAGTACACCCCATTTCTCCAGTCACGGCAACATATACGGAAGATCTTCCATGGATGATGGTTATGCCCATTACAAAGTAGTAAGATTAGTACTAAATCATATTACTTTTAGGCAGTGGGGCTAAATGACTCTGGTATGGTGCACATGTGTTTGAACAGATGATCAGTATGTTGGTGTCATATGGGTATTTTGGGTAGATTTGGGTGGATTTTGTTGGTTTTGGGTAATTTACTTCATTTTGGGCAAATACTAATGCTCAATCATTACACACGACAGGAATCGCCAATTATCTACACATTCATTGTTCCGAACTTTCGGACACCTTTTATACTGTCAAAATACCCACAAAGAAACAAAGGAAGGAAACATTTTTCAATATTTGGCAAATAAAATTTCCAACATGCATTGCTTTCAGACCGATTATATCATCAGTTATCAACCACAAACTCCAAATTTGGGTTCTATCGATTCAGGAGACGTATATCAATCTGCTAATGCCGATAGAATATGTGAACTGCATTTATCTGTTCTTACATTTAAGACATTAAAATCCATACAATTGCGAGATTTTCTGGCGAGCCCTCAAAGCGGAGATTACATGCGTAGCGCTCCATTTGATTGGATAGCCATTTCCTGTGATGTGTCAAAAATCCACTGCGACATGTGTGTCAGCCAATGAACGTTTGTTTTGTAAAGTTGTAAACACAGTTTGTAACCAAATTTCACCTCTTTGAGGGTTCGACCATCTATCCGAGAATATTTGCCGTTTTTCAGACGATATATAAATGTTTGATTTGCATTGGCGGTTCAGGTCTAATACATTAATCTATACAAACAATTTGGGACCGGTTTTATTGTTTTCAGTCAACAAATAATAGTTTTATTGGTTAAAAATGTGTGCGGGTAGAATCTCTGTTTCACACCTTTGTACTTCAGTTATATGATATCAATTATATGGCCGCCAAATTTTAAAAATCCTTTAGCATCAAAGCAAATTTGCATTTACACATTGCAAAACGGTAGGAACACATGATAATCAATGGTTGCAATTTATAGAACATCGGAACTTGCAGTTTCGTCAAAAAATGCTACCAAAATCTAAGATGGCCGGCAAAATGATAAGAAGTTCGCCCACTTAGCCTACCCACCGCTAACACAATCAAACTATAGTTACCTTGCAATAAATGGTAGTGTATATAAACTTCATCACCTTGTTCCATTATCTGGACGGGCAGTGACACATATTGTGATAGCCTAAATTTCATAAAAAATCCAAGATGGCTGCCAAATGACAACATTTCTACACTTTACTCCATGCTAGTCCTAAGACATTATATTTGACGTAATTAACGGCAATCACAAATTGATTAACTAGGCAAAATAAATTTGTTTGGTAGTGTTATCAAAACCAGCTTTCATTTGAATATGTAATGGTGATACTTATATAAAATCAAGATGGCTGCCGAAATTAGTCTTCCACCATGTATCGGTGTTTTGTCTACCATTTTAAGTCTGTTTGTTAAATTGGTCTCTTCTGAAATAAATGCTGTGTTATCGTATGGAAGAAAAAATATCTGAATGTTGGTGTGTCAAAGCCAAACACATGTGTGTATTTGACATGCGACGCGCTGGTCAATTAATCACTGTATTATGCTTCAATTTTGAATAAAGCCATGCATTTCCGAAACCATTTATATGTACAAGCTTACCGGTACTGTTTACTATGTTCTTAGTGAAATTGTAAGTGAGTGCTTGTTTATTACAGTGTCAACTGTATTGAACGTGTTAGCCAGTTGTGACTCATGCGAAACTCATTGAATATCATAATTTCACAAATTTCTATATGTTTATATATACCACTAATACCTTATTTTGCCGAGTATTAGACACACTTTTTGTACCCAGATTTTCTTCATCCCACAAAGCCCCTGAGTCTTGTACACACGTTT
Source organism: Conchocele bisecta (assembly GCA_029237695.1). Classification (NCBI taxonomy): domain Eukaryota; kingdom Metazoa; phylum Mollusca; class Bivalvia; order Lucinida; family Thyasiridae; genus Conchocele; species Conchocele bisecta. The sequence continues at coordinate 82,887,240 of CM055269.1, forward strand.
GGATACAAGAGCATTTTTTTCCACCACGAAATATCGACAAAAATGACAAAAATTCATAAAATATATATTTGTTTTGATATTTGTTGTTGTTGTTAGACTTTGTGGCAACATCCGCTTGAAATTGGAAAAATATCCTCATATTCGTATTCTAAACAGTTCGGACCTTACTCGTTTCGACCACAAGCATTCGGTGTGTTTCGGCTTTCATCGGTATAACTGCATATATAGAGTTATATAGACGAAAGCTGAAATATGCCGAATGCCTGTGGTTTCGACGCTGTGTCACATTCGGTCGACATTTTCTCTGCCAAATCACGATCTGGCCTCTATCATTTGAATTATCTTTTGAAAACATTTACCTGGCCCATATTGGTCGTTGTTATTTTGCAATGAAAAATATTTCATGACGCCATTAACATGGAATCCCAATATGCATAATGCAATTCCACGCAAGTTATAAAACTCCATCATTAGTTTCGAAACTGTGTTTACATGATGCTGATTCGTCCAAAGTCAGCTGGCCGAAATCAAACGCACCGCGTGTCAAGATTTACAACGCAAAGCCATATCAAATATCAATACAATCGGTTGCTGACGTCAGTTTCGTATTCGTCACTAAACTGCTACCCTGTCTGATATGGAAGGGGATATCCGCCACTACATTGCATGCTGCTTCATGACAATGCAGTCGACCATTGTTACATGTCATCCTGCACTGCGGCTACTCGTTACTGCTTAATGACAACTCCATCGTGCATTATTACATTTCACATTGCATACCTTGATTGGCTATTTGACATTGTTACATGTCATCTTGCATCTTGGCTATTCAATACTGCTTAAGGACAACTCCATCTTGCATTATTACATTGCATATTGCATACCTCGATTGGCTATTTCACATTGTTACATGCCATATTCTGCCATGTGTTATTCTGCTTATTCTGCTTACTGCTTTCTGGGATGCATGTATGACTATATGAATTCCGCCGAATGACGCATGCAAGCACGCAGAATGGCCCATGTCAGAATATGAAATGGCCGAATGAGGGATGCCAGCATCGCAGTAAGCAGTATGCCGAATGAAACCTGGCAAAATGTGCAACGCCCTCTGTTGTCATAATGGGAACGCTTCCATTATGACGCCATGTGGCGCTCCAAAATAAGTACAGTACACGTTTTTTCTTTTAAATGAAAAAACATTTGGTAAAATTTACGAGAATGATGCGACCCGCGTATTATACCGCTCCCACAGCTTTTTATCTGAGTGCTATACGTAGCGCAATACAGCAACCCCTGAACCCGCCCCCTCGAGATTAGCAATACTTCAATATGAACATGTTATTACAAAACACTATTGCACGCAACTGCGCCTTGCCGTTCAACACCTCGTTTTAGTATTGCCTGAAAATAAAAAATAAAAGTGTCCCACCCGCCCCATTTTTCCTCAAAATTTGGATGAGAATCTAAACATTAATTTTTTGTAGCCTTGGGCTATGTTTTGAAATTGCACTGATTGGTCAACACGCATTTTGATGTGCCCCAGATGTCGCGAACGTGCGACTTTCATCCTCGCATTATGGGGCAATTAGTAACCCATTTCATGCTGAGGATTATCTTTGCGGAAAATCCTAAATATTTTCCTTCTATGGACTCAGAAGTATTTGCCACGACCACCATTTAAACCGTTTCGTCGAGACGGTTCAAATGAGTGGTCACAACATACTTTCAGTGAGAAATAACAACAATAAAAATAAAATATATAATAAATTTCATATCCGTAAATGTGTATTCCGAAAGGGATGGGTTAAAAACCACTCTGGATTATACGCAGATAGGTCGCCATATTTCGCCGATATTGATTTCGAAAATATTTTCCGTAAATGGTGTTGAAAAGAGATAATACATACCGCAATCAATAATTAACAATATAATATCACTTTCGGCAGCAATAAGATCGCAAATATTAAGGATTTTCGTAGAGAAAATCTGTTTTTATCTATACTTACCTGTGATGTTACTTCTGCTATAAAGTAGCTATCAAGTTACAATTCCTGATACCATATTTCATAATATGAAATAAAAAACGAAGTCCACCAGGCCATCCCATTAACCTCTTAAGTGGTATACAGGCAGGTGCCCGTATTCCCACAATGCCGCACTTCCGTGCATGCGCAGACATATTAAAATCCTATAGTAGTAACCTTGTAGTCATATGAAGCTAGGCTTCAATTAACTGTCTGTAGCGGGGCGGGAGGATAAAGATAAAACTTTTAATAAGTAACATCACAGGTAAGTATAGATAAAAACAGATTTTCTCTATGAAAATCCTTAATTTTTATCCAACTGACCCTGTGATGTTACTTCTGCTACAGAATTTGTCACACTGGCGGGAGGTAAGATAGTTAACCGTTAGAACTCTTACGATTAAACTTCCAATATCCCAAAAAACGTACCTATCTAAATCTTATTCCTTGGGGACTTCCAACCTACCTAATCTTACCATATAATAATCACTCGTACCACCTGTTTTATTTAATTTGGTCTATGCACATGAATAAAATGCCCCCCCCCCCCCCCCCCCCCCCCCCACCCCCCCCCCCCCCCCCCCCCCCCCCCCCCCCCCCCCTTCTTTTTGTTCACAAAAGACACTAGACACGTATTATCTCAGATCTTACGTGCGACATTTCAGTACCACTCAGAACAAAGTATAGAATGTTTCCTATATATTGTTCTGATGTCCTGGTTGGTGCTCCAGGACTGTTCTAGTTGCCACTGCTCTGTGTTGTGGTGTCGATAACCGCTCATCCCGTATGTAGCAGTTGTCGCTCTCGTGGAATCCGGAATCAGCAGCCTGATTCTCAAGATAACACTGAGTTGCACCGAAATGTTTCACAATATTCAAGTCTTATACCACGATTACACTCACAACTTAATGATCATGGTAAAGATATAGTAATTGTGGATTACAGATAGTAGTAAAGTGCCAACTAATAATATATGCCAAAATTCTATGATATTGGGAGAAAAAGTCAATGCATATCCCAACTATAGAGTAATACTCAAACTTTGATAAATGCACATTTACCAAACTAACTATACAATATCTAGTACTAAACCGTCATATGGTCATAGTGAAACAATTATAGAGTAACAACTCTAAAACACTAGTAATATACAAAAATACCTAATGAGTAATGACCACCTTCACATTGGGAGATATAGTCCGTACACATCCCAAATCACAAACGGTATTCATAAAGTGTACATCTTTACTACTGACTTATACAATGCTTGACAAATTAGTTCCCCGTTCCTGCAAGAAGGTTTTCTGCAGCAACCAAGGGACCTAATTTGTATATGTCTCCACACTGTTCCGACATAGATCTGAGATAAAACTTTGAAAAGGTAGTTTGTGACTTCCAAGAAGCGGCCTTCATTATATGAGCTAATGGAACTCTGTTTTGGAAAGTCCATGAGGTTGCCACTGCCCTAACCTCATGGGCTGAGATCTTAAGGTTCTTATTATCCTTTGAGACATTCTCATACGCACGCCTGATAGCCAACGTGATCCATTTTGAAATTGATGCTTTGGATATATCGTGACTACCCTGAATGGGAATAAAAAGTTTTGTTCTTTTGTTCCTAGTCTTTTTTGTAATTTTCAGGTAATGTCTGACCGCTCTCACCGGGCAAAGATTGGTATCATTCCTCGATACCCTTCGCCCGGATTTAATAGCCGGGACCACAAAAGGGAGAGTCACCTCACCAGGTGCATGTGTTTTGGGCAAAAAACCTGTCTCATAAATTAAGGTCATGGAATCCTTACCGACCTTGAAACCTGGATCATTAATAATAAGCATGTGAAGTTCTCCTCTACGCATCGCGGTTGCAAAAGCAAGTAAAACTAGAGCAGCTGAAGCTGCATCAACGGTTTGAGGCTTGATGTACTGACAAACGTACACTGGCAAAGTGATTAGAAGACATTGCCAATGACGAAAACATATGAAACTCAAAAAAAATTGATGCAATTCCAATGAAATTGAAAAAATAAAGTTTTGTATTTTCAGAATCGCTTGACTATCCTAAGCATTTTTCATTATATAACGTTCTACGAAATGTGTACCGTTAACCCCCTAGTCTGACATTGAAGTTGAGACGATTCTAAAGCACTCACAGCATGTCAGTTCGTATATAAAATGAAAATTGTTTAAGTTCGAGTCCAAATCTAAATCTCCACGTAACTCGTTTCATTTGGTGATTTGGTCGCCAATATTAACCACTATATCTCTCTCTCTACTGCCTGTCCCTCAGACATTTCGCCTTTTTTTTGGCCGACGCCGTTTCATACAATTTCCGTCCTGGACGTTTCGACATGTTGATATTCTTGTTTACATATTGGGAAGCCGACTGGCGCGCGTAGTATACTGCGCATGCGCACCGCAAGCCGTGATGTGAAAGTCGTCGTCCACGCACATTATCAAAATAGACTGTTACCGCCGCGCGTCGCTAACAGTAAATTGATAATTAATAAATGATTATATTTGTATAGCGGGCACTCGTAATGTTTAGAACTGGTGGAATAGTGACATAATTATACACTTATTTAATTCCTATAAAGAACATTTTGTGCCTACTGCGTGGGCATGTACCTTTAACAAACGCTGGTCAGTGGTCGCATAGAGTTAACACGCGAAGTGTGCCATCCAACTCTAGACAGTGACCTCATGAACTTAACACGTTGCTAAGATCAAAGGATTTAGCCGCAGCCACAGGCATTCGGCCTGTTTCGGCTTTCATCGGTATAATTATCATGATTATGTTGAACAACAAAGAAAATAAAAAAATGAAAGAACCAAACTTCAAATGCCTACAACTCTCTCATTTGGGCAGATAGCCAAAAACTACCAGCGAAGCGGAGATAGAGAATTTTGTTGGCTTTTTAATGGAAAAAAAATATATGAAATCGGTTAGATAATAACAAAGTTATGAACATTTAAAATTTGAAAAATTGAAGAAAAAAAACTTCAAATGCATGTAGCTCTCTCATTTGAGCAGATAGCTAAAAACTACCAGTGATGCGGAGATAGAGAATTGTATTGCCTTTTTAATGGAAAAAAAATATTTGAAATCGGTTGAATAATAAAAAAGTTATGACCATTTCAAATTTAAAAAAATGAAAGAACCAAACTTCAAATGCCTACAACTCTCTCATTTGGGCAGATAGCCAAAAACTACCAGCGAAGCGGAGATAGAGAATTTTGTTGGCTTTTTAATGAAAAAAAAATATTTGAAATCGGTTAGATAATAACAAAGTTATGAACATTTAAAATTTGAAAAATTGAAGAAAAAAAACTTCAAATGCATGTAGCTCTCTCATTTGAGCAGATAGCTAAAAACTACCAGTGATGCGGAGATAGAGAATTGTATTGCCTTTTTAATGGAAAAAAAATATTTGAAATCGGTTGAATAATAAAAAAGTTATGACCATTTCAAATTTACAAAAATGAAAGAACCAAACTTCAAATGCCTACAACTCTCTCATTTGGGCAGATAGCCAAAAACTACCAGCAAAGCGGAGATAGAGAATTTTGTTGGCTTTTTAATGGAAAAAAAATATTTGAAATCGGTTAGATAATAACAAAGTTATGAACATTTCAAATTTGAAAAATTGAAGAAAAAAACGTCCAAGTTTGAAAGGCAATAGAATCGGAACTCTTCAAGCTATAGCTCTGAAAAGTATCATCTTTTGTGCGGATGAATGTCCCGCGTCACGCTGTCAAAAAATTATGTTGCTGAGATTACTGTACAAATTGGAAACTGTTTTCGAAGACCACCCGTTAAAATAAAAAACAAAATCCGAAATTGTTGATTTTTTTCATTTTTCTCAACTTCACATGTCAATAGCTCTCTCATTTGAGCAGATAGCCAATAACGGCCAGGCAAGAAATTTCTCGCAGCTTTCGAATACAAAAATAATTTTTGAAATCGGTTGGAAAATAAGGAAGTTATAGGGAATTATATGATATATGACGTCACTTCCGGTTTCGTAAAAAGTGACGTCATGAGAATTCTGAAAATTGAGTTATTCTCGTCTCACTGTTGATGCGAATCGGTATACAAAATTTGAAGTCGATCCGACCAGCGGTTTGGGCTGTAGTCTCGACGGCTGAATAAAAAGAAAAAGAAAAAGAAAAAGAAAAAAAAAACCAACGAAAACAAAAGGTTTGAGGAATTAAATTCCTCAAACCTAAAAACCGTTTTGATTGTCCAATTCGCGACACTGGCCCCTTCCATAGGTTCGAATGGGTCTTTTGATAGAAAACACAACACCGCTGATAGGTTCCACCTTGGCGTAATAGATCTGCCTACTGGTCTCTCCCTTCCGAAGCTGACTATCATCTGAGATAGTCTTACATCGGTTCCGATGGACCTGGCCCTGTTCTTGCCAAACCTGAGTGAACTAGACAATGCTGATCTGTAACCCTTTATGGTTTGAACAGATAGTTTCCTGTCCTGGAAGAGATAGATCAGAAAATCTGCCACCTCTCCTAGAGCTGGTCTGCTAGGATTAACTTGCCTTCCACCACACCAATTGGTCCAGACCTTCCACTTCTGATCATAGCACTTAGCAGTAGATCCTCTCTTAGCCTTGGCGATGATCTCGGCAGCCCTGTCAGAAAATTTCTCTGCTCTAATGGATTGCCGGATAACCTCCAGGCGTGAAGGCTTATGGATTGCAATCCTGGATGAACTGTCCTGCCTTCGTGCTGTGTCAGAAGTTTCTGTGTCACTGGGAGCTGTACTGGCTTCTCCACCAGTAGACTCAGAAGGTCCGTGAACCAACTTCTTGTTGGCCAGCATGGTGCAATCAGAGTTATCTTGCACTCTTGGGATTGGATCTTCCTTTGCACCTTCGGAATCAACACGAATGGTGGAAAGGCGTATCCGTCCAGTTGGTTCCACGCGAAGGATAGTGCGTCTATTGCCCACGCACGCACGTCTGGAACTGGGGATACATACATACTTGGTCTGTTGTTCAATCGTGTTGCAAAAAAGATCTACCCAAGGGTATCCCCACCTTCTCAGTACAGCATTGCACTCCGATTGACACAGTGTCCACTCTGTCAGTACCGGTGTGTTCTGGCGAGACAGATAGTCTGCCAGAATATTGCTCCTTCCTGTGATGTGTCTGGCAGTCAACGTAATTCCGTGACTGTGACACAACAGCAGGAGCTCCTTCGTCTCCAGGCAAAGGCGAACCGAATGCGTTCCACCCTGTTTGTTCAGGTAAGCGACAACTGTAGTGTTGTCTGTCGCTACCTGAACATGTTTGCCTGTGATATACTGCAGAGACTGTTGTACTGCCAGTACTACAGCTCTGAGTTCCAACATGTTGATATGCTTCTCCAACATATCTACTGCCCAACTCCCCTTCATCATGTGTCCCAACGGTTCCAGATGAGCTCCCCAACCTGTGTTGGAGGCGTCTGTGGAGAGAAATATTTCCGGTTCCTTCTCTACCATTGGAATGCCCTAAAGGTAGCGTGACTTCCTGGCCCACCATCTGAGATGCCTCTTGAAATCCCCGGACAGCAGTATAGTCATGTCCAAGGGATACAAGTGTGGTCTCCAATGGTACAGCAGATATATTTGTAGGGGACGCATGTGTAGCCTCCCTAGACAAATCAGGTCTGCTGCTGAGCCCAGAGTGCCCAGTAATGACAGAACGCCCCTGGCAGACATTCGAACCGAATCCAGAGCTTTGAATACTGCTTTCAAGGTACTCTGAATCCTGTCACATGGAACTCTGACTCTGCCTACATCGGTAAGGAAGTTCATCCCCACGTAGCAAAAGTCCTGAGATGGAATAAGCTCCGACTTTTCCCCGTTTGGAATGAGACCCAGACTGGTCACCAGATTCCACACTCTGACCAGGTCTCTTTTCAGTGTCGCCCTCAACTGGTGATGTATTAGCCAGTCGTCGAAGTACTGAAGCAGTGCAATGCCTAATTTCCTTGCTGCTGCATGGTGAACACCCTGGGCGCCGTTGAGATTCCGAATGGAAGAACTCTGAATTGATAAGATGTTCTCTCTCCCCCCCCCCCCCCCCCCCCGCCCCCCCCCCCCCCCCCCCCCCCCCCCCCCCCCCCCCCCCCCCCCCCCCCCCCCCCCCCCCCCCCCCCCCCCCCCCCCCCCCCCCCCCCCCCCCCCCCCCCCCCCCCCCATCGAAACCTCAAAAACTTCCTTGATGTGGGGCGGATCGTAACATGGAAGTACGCGTCTTTGAGGTCGATGAAAAGACTGACCAATCTTCCACTTTTATCGCTGTGCGGATAGACCGGGCAGTCTCCATCTTGAACCGGTCTATTTGAACAACAAACGTGTTCAAATTTGACAGATCTAAACACGGGGCGTAGCTTTCCGTTCTTCTTCGGAACAACGAAAAGCCTGCTGTAGAAGCCAGGGTGGTTTTGTCCCTGACTTCTTTGATCGCATTCTTTCTCAAGAGATCTGTAATTTCCTTGTCTAATGCTTTTCTCTTGAGCAAGTCCTTTGGAGGGTCCCAATCTGGACAAGTCCTCCGAAGGGGTGGGGTTGAATGGAAGGGTATAACATACCCTTTCTTGACTATCCCTAGCGTCCATGGACAATTGGTGATCTTTTTCCACTCTGGTAAGAAGATCATCAACCTGCCTCCTACAGGCACGCAGGGCTCTGGAATGTTCAACCCCACCAAACACGAAGCACCCCCCCCCGTGCCTTCAGTAGCTGGGTCTGCGAGGCCTCCTACCGGAGACCCGACCAGCTGACCCTCTTCTAGCCCCTCTACCTATCCCCCTCATGGGAGGTGTGGGTCTCTTAAACTCCTCAGCCACTTGCTTAGTGGACTGATAATTATGAGTGGGAGAGGGTTTTGGGAGTTTACCTCCCCTGCCCCTTACCCTACCTGCCCTAACAGGCAGTCTGGTACGGCCACAAAATGTCTGAGCGCCAGTTAGCTTGGCCAACTGTTGTCTCTGCCTTTCTGCCAGGTCAGCCTCCGAGACCTGCGTACACTTCCCCCGAGCAGTGTCTCTGACTGGAGAGGTGCCGCTCTAAGTGTCTCTTTACCCTGACCCGGTAGAACAGTGGATTCACTCAATGTCGCATCTCTCCTAGATAAAAGCAAATCTGACGATGTGGCAAGTGCCGTCGTCAAAATATGCTTATTTGCTCTTGCTGCGGATTGTAGCAGAGCCTGGACTGCTCTCGAGTCCTCGTGGTCAATTGCAACCTTAGTTGCTGCAAGGGCCAGATCCACCTGAGATGCCATTGCCACTATGGCTCTCGTGCAGGAGTCAATAGTCTCCGTAAAAGATGGTGATAAACTCGGAGTCACTACTTTCTGATTTTTTATAAAACTTCAATGAAGCCGCACCTTTGAGATAATCTTTGGGAACAAGTTTCCCCGATTTCTCCATATTAAACCCCGGTACCATCTGCATCTCATCGAGAATCTTCCCTATTGTGGGTGACTGAGGTAACATGGGCATCTCTTTGGGAGGCTCCCTCTCCGAGTCCGCCTCCCAAAGTGACATAACCCTCGAGGGTCTCACCGGTTGTGGAGGGCACAGCTCTGCAGGTAGATACCTGTATATAGCCTCAATTGACTCCACATATGATAGTGGGGCATCATCTGAGTCCTCCACCACCGGTTCATTGAAGTCATTAACTTCATAATCGTCCCTCATGGTCTCCTCAACCACCGGTGCCTCCTGAACTTGTTCAGGTTCCGGTTGTGTCAAGAGAGGTTGTTTGTGCACAATCGCAGACATCATTCTCTGCAGATTAATCAACATCTGATTAGTCTCAGATTCGCCTCGTTCCCTGTCCCTAATAGGGGATCTGTACCGTCGGTGTGTCAAGTCACCATGTCTGATCGACCTGTGACTTGAACTACCGGTATTTTCCAGTGTTCGGTAAAGTCCGGTACCCGGTAACACTCGGTTTCTGGTTGTCCGGTGTTTGTTTGTCCGGTATTGTCCGGTTCCCGGTAACCCCCGGTGTCTTGTTTCCAGGTGTCCGGTTGTCCGGTAATATCCGATTTTCGGTAAAACCAGGTGTCCGGTTTTCCGATGTCCGGTACTGTCCGGTAATGTCCGGTGTCCGGTCCTGTGTCCGGTATCCGTTTCCCGGTCGGATTTGGAGTTTGTTAGCAAATCATTCTCAATGGTAGGAGCCTGCGCAGCCTCCAAAAGAGATAGATCTCCCTCTCAGACTGTGTGAGTGTGCAAGTGGGGGTATGAACTTCCCCCACGGGAGTTTTGGACTTAAAAGTACCAGTTTTCTTTTTCTTCTGGTATGTCCTTACATAATCTAAAGTCGACCATGTGTTTGCACTCCAAAGAATCGATACGTCGCACGGATTCGCTGGAGAACAACCACAGCATTTGCGGCAATTGGCGATATGTGTATCTAAAGAACTCGCCAAATGTCCGCAAGTAAAGCGAGACTGACCAAACCCTCGAGTTTTGCCAGTTCGCTTGCTAGCCATAATGTATCGAGAAGTACGCAGTGATATTAAAATCAGTATATTGGCCTTACAAAAATATCACTAATAAAAAAAAAAATAATACAAAAATGACTAGTCCGAAGTTACTAAGTACGAATCATTTGGGACGAACTGGAGTGAGTGTTAAACAATATGTAAACAAAACGTAAATTCTATGTCACAAATAGTAGTATAGAGGGATTCAAAATGATACCACCTAACGGTGGTATCATTTCTCCACCCTCTATACTACTCCACCACCCCCCGAAAAATCAAAAATTGGTTAACGAGGAAATTGTCTCCCACCAACCACAAACATCCAAAATGTGTGTCATAAATACATCATGTTGTTTTCACGTCCAATTGAACAGATAAAACAATAGTCTTAAAAAGGATTTATTTTTGACACCAATTTATGAATTTATTCTAATAAGTTTCTGATTTAAATGTGCCCACGAGTGATAGTTTATATTCCAACACCCCATTTTTCTCCTCCAATATAGATAATTTATTTCGCAGATCAGCAACTAATTCTACCAGCTCTAGTCTACCACGTTCACTGTAGCCACCTGACAGTGTAGTTGCTTATGTCTACAAAGAGTTTGGGCACTAATGAATTTCAAGGGCATCTGGGGCATTGAAATTGCGGGGGGACACAAGGAATTTTTCTACGTCTCGCTAGATGCCTTCGTAGATATTCTTTACGCGTAAACGTCTTACAACAAGTCTCACACTCCATTATATATGTATATGTTTATGTTTATATTCAATTAGAAGTGAAAAAAACATAATGTTTTCAAGACCAATTGAACAGATAAATTTCATAGGTTATACAAAAGTATATTACAGAAAATATGATACGTCAGAAACTAGAGCAGAAATAGAAAGTTTGAGAAGAGAAGCCGAATCTCTAGGGATTACTTATAGTAAACGGTTGAGAGTTAGGGGGTGACAAAGCTGATAAATGCCACAAAGAATGAGGCGTTTATGAAGCGGTTTACCCGCGCCCACAAACGAGGAGCCTTTAAAGATATATCCAAAGCGGAGGAAGTAGGTAACAGAATTCAAAAAGAAAGTATTGCGGGGTTAAGGGCTAGTGTAATCAAACCTTCAAGCACAAATAATTTGTCCCAAATTAGACGCCAAAATAATAATAAGAAAAAATCTATCGTTAGCGCGATAGTGGAAAAAAGGTGAAGAAATATTGGGGGCTCACGATGAAACATTGGAAAAGGTAGAAAATGGAAGACGGGTAGTTACATTATCCTTTCGTAAAAACTACATTAACGAGTCTGAACGCATGTCCGATAAACTAGCTCCGTATCTAACAACCAATTTTTATTTGAGATATTCATATTCTTACAAGCTAGAACATATGGAGGAAATTAAAAATGGAAAACCTAAAACTATAATATTTCACAAAAATCTCGGTGGTAGCGAACCACTATCATCAATGAAAACCGTTAAAAAAATGGCTGTCAGATAAGGAGCAAACACGAATAATGTCCGATAAAATAGACAGACCGAATACAAAGTGGAAGTTTGTAAGATGGTAGAGGTTTTCGTAAAGCTAATACAGGGTAGTAGTAGGGGAATAGATTTGGGACTACAATCCAAAGAAGCGGCAGGAGGAGAACTTCCAGAATGGCTGAAGAATAAAAAAGGTATGTATTCTTTAGATAAGTATAATGACGACCTTTGTCTGTTCAGGTGTCTAGCTATGCATATGACAGATAAAAAGACCCGACAGATGTACAGAGGCGAAAGAACTTAGTAAGCAATATTTTGGTAGTAATGTGGTTTCACCAATTCCAATTCTTTTTAGATCTGAAAAAGGTTGAAGAGTTTTTTAAAATCGGTATAGAAGTATATCAACCACCGAATGTAATGTATGGTGGTTGAAAAAGGTACCAGCACACTATAAGGCAATAGGTAATAAACCAATGACAATAGGACTGTTTAATAATCACGCATTTCTGATAAAAAACTTAAAAACCTATCTAAAATTTACGCCGCCTGCGATAATTGCAAACAGCAGAAATTCACGACAGCGAGTAATATGAAGAGACACGGACCAAAATGTATGAAAGGTGAGACAAAAATAGTATGTGATGGTAATTATTTAGAGCGCCCGCGTTCGTCGTTCGAGAAAGCGTTTTACCCAAAAGGTTCTAACAGTTATGGGGCGATCGATTGGATGTATTCTGTGGAAAAGCGGGAGGGAATTCACATTCACCTACGAACAGTGCGGACACGGAGGTGAAAGATGGATTTTAGGAGCTCCGGTAGATGGATACTGTCCAGAAACCAATACCGTATATCAATATCACGGCTGTTACTGGCACGGGTGTGAGATTCATGCAAAGCATAAAAAAGAAGAACGCGCATCCACAATGAGAAGAGATAAAGTTATTAGAAAAAGCAAAGAATTCAACCTAGTAGTTATGTGGGAATGCGAATTCCAAAGAACGGGTAAAGATATAAAGATCGGTTGGTGACACTACTCTTTTATCCATATCAGATAGTATACGATTTTGAGGCGTATCTCCAGCCAGAAGTTGAAACTACCGGTAATAGTTTAGAGTACGAAGCTGAGCACGTTCCGGCAAGCGTTAGTATAGGAGATAATTTCTCAGGAACAGTAACTCATATTTGTGATAAAGATCCCGCAAAACTTATAGAAAAATTCATAGAAGATTTGAAAGTCAGGGGAAAAGCTATAAGAGAGAAGTGTGGTCAAGATATAAGTTTAATACGGAATATTTACGTAAAAACCAAATCGCCAAGATCGAACAGTGGATAGAGCAAGTACCGGTTATAGGTTTTAAACAGCAGTAAGTACGATATAAACTTAATAAAGAAATACCTAGTAGGCGAACTGACATCAACAACAAAGAAAGTAATGGTCGGAAAACGTGCAAACGCAACAATATTTCTATTTACTCCAGAATTTAGATTTCTTGATGTATTACTTTATCTAGGACCTGGTGTAAGTTATGATAGTTGGATAAAAGCCTACGACTGCAAAGGACAGAAATCGTTCTTTCCTTATGAGTGGTTCGATTCTCCAGACAAACTGGATTACCCAGGACTACCCGATATAGAGAATTGGTATTCCAAACTATCTGGGAAAATGTTAATAGATGAAACAGAATTAAGTAAATGTCGTAGAATTTTCGAAGAAAATAATATGAAAACTTTCAGAGATTGGTTGAAAATATTATAACGATTTAGATGTAGCACCGTTCCTAGAAGCGGTGGAAAAAATGTGTGAATTTTATAAACACAGAGGTGTGGATATTTTCAAAGATGCGGTAACACTACCTGGAGTAGCTATACAATATTTATTGAGAGGAACCATTAAAGAACAAAAATCTTCAAAGACGATTATACCGGAGGATGCTCTATATGCACCAAAAGAAGAAACATACGAAATGATGAAGGACGCTCTAGTTGGTGGTCCATCAATAGTATTTACACGCTATGCAGAAGCCGGTGTTTCCAATATTAGATCAAATGAAATTAACAAACCTTGCAAGGCTGTTTTGGGGTACGATGCAAACGCGTTATATTTATCTACGTTAAATAAAGAGATGCCGTGTGGGAGAGAAAACTATACACCATATAGATACCCCACATAACCCTAAATTTATTAAAAAGTTTTGTAAAAGAGTTTTATCTGGAGACTGGTTTGGGTTTGCGGAGGTGGATATAGAAGTTCCACACAACTTAAAAACATAAGTTTTCTGAAATGTCCCCAATATTTATAAACAGAGAAGTAGAGGTTGATGAAGTTCCCACACACATGTTAAAATATTTGGAAGATACTGGAAGAACTAGAGGTAAATGGAAGAAAATTGGTGGGATCTATGACCGCCACTAAAGTATTGCTGTACGCGCCACTGTTGAAATGGTATTTAAAACACGGCCTAGAAATAACGGGAGTTCATCGTGTTATAGATTATATTAGTGGTAAACCCTTCGAATGGTTCGCAAAAGAAGTTACAGCCGCAAGACGAACAGGCGATGTAGAACCAAATAAGAAACCAGTAGCGGATATAATGAAATTATTAGGCAATTCGTGTTGTGGAAAAATGATAGAGGCAAAAGAGAGACATTTAAATACGACATATACACAAGACGAAACCTGTGTTGACAAAGCGTTAAGATCTGCATTCTTTGATGATTTGGAAGAGATAGGAGATGCGTACGAAATATCTTCCGAAAACCCCGGTGTGCAGTAAAGAGCCCCTTCCACTGTGGAATAGCGGTTTATCAACTAGCTAAATTGAGGAATGTTGGAATTTTACTACGAATTTCTAGATAAATACGTAAAAAGAGAAGACTTTGAATTAATACAGATGGATACAGATAGTATGTATATAGGAGTTAGTGGAAAAACGATAGAGGAATTGATTAGACCTAACTTACTAGACGATTTGTTTGAAAAAGAAAAAAAGAAATGGTTGGCTTGGGATAAATGGAGCGAAAGAGAGCCCGGACTTTTCAAAATGGAATTTAGCGGGGATAGGGCGATAGCGTTATCTAGTAAGTGTTATTTCGTAGAAAAAATTAATTTCACTAAAGATAATTTGGAACAAATTAAAATTAATAAAAACTCTGCGAAAGGAATGTCCAAGAGAACTAACAATTTAAATTGGGATAGATATAAACGAGTACTAAGTGAAACTACAGAAGATGGAAAACACATTATAGATGTAGCGCAAAATAGAGGATTTAAAATGAAAGACGGTGTTATGAAAACGTACTGTCAAAAAAAAATTAGGACTCTCGGCGTACTACGATAAAAGACGCGTGTTACCAGACGGAATACATACCGAACATCTCTTAAAGAATCTGACGATCCGGGGGTAGCTGGGTGTCAGAAGGCACCTATAAGAAGTTCTTCAGCGAACAAAACCGCGAGATGGACCATCAGTCAAATAATTAGAGCACGGGCTCATCAGGTTTGGTAATAGAGCGATCCAGATGATATACATTCATTGACCACACGGGATCAGTCGCGCGGCGGCTGCCACCTTCGAGCTCTCCCGGTTGATAGAGGTACCGGACGTCAATATCTGATGGAAGCCGCTGCTCCTCTAAACCAACTGGTCGCCCGCGCGAGACGGCAGAGGGCTTGCTCGTCACCCTTTTAAACTTGATAGCATCTACAGGCTTCTTACCTATCAATCTGGTCACCTCTCCGTTCAGTGTGGAGACCACGGCGGGCAGTCTGACCACCCAATCGGTCGATCGCGAATGAGGGTCTACAAGTTCTTTAGCGTATTGGTGTCCGAACAGTCTCTCAGCCAGGGTTCGATTGAAGCGTTCCACGATCCCCTGGTCCCGGTGGATGTTGACGCGGCCGCGTCTGATAGAAACTTTATGCTTAGACAATAGATGAGAGACCGCGCCCATGAACTCGCGGCCGGGATCGACCTGGAGAAGATTCGGCCATTTGAGAGGACTCCTCTTATATATTCGGGAAAGAGCCTCGGCCACTTCCTTAGACTCTTTAGTGGCCAACGGCTCAGCCCCCTTGTAACGACTCGCTACGTCAACGATTGTCAGTGTCGTACTTGTACGTTTTGCGACCGACGCGATCGTGAGGGAGAAACAGGAGATCCGCTTGGTGAACTTGGTTCGGCACCGGAACGTCGAATTTTGGGCGCGGAATATTGTGAGGCGCGGGTAAATAGATCTGCCAGATGGCCTGCTTCTTGAGCCATTCCTTGACAGCGTTTTCTGAAACCTTGGTCGCCGCCGCGAGGTTCTTGATGGCCGCGAGTCCCTTCCAGTAGCCGCGGGGGCTATAGTATGTATTCGACAGCTTGCGCGTTAGTTTGGTATCAAGTTTTGCGCGTGTTCATCGTATGCGAAGTATTCTAATATATCGGACAATCTCCAACATGCCCTCGCCAGTTCGTCCGGTAACTGCGTCGTTAATAATAAACCTTTGTTGGAAGTTTCGCTGCAGCCCCAATCGCGTTTGGGTTGGAACAGGAGTGGGGAATCTAATTCAACATTGTTGATGGAGGAATCTAACATCCGCTTTGCGAAAAGGGTGGCCGCTTTTTCGTCCTCGCGCCACGTCTCGAGGACAATCTCGGGCCAGACGAATCATACTCTTTGCACCAGGTAAAACGATGTTTTTGGGCAGTGTAGCCTACATCGATCATAGCGTCATAAAGTTCGTCAACTAACATCGTTCTATATATATATTTTTATAAAAAAAAATTGTTTTAATTAATTAATTTAAAATCTCGATTGAATATAATAGCGGCGAGACCCACCACACCCATTCCCACGATGATGAACGCGATCTCGCGGTCCTTTTGGGGCTCTGACGGTACATAGAAATCTGAAAGTTGGGGCTCGGGATCCATTGGATCGAGACTTTTGTGCGGATTATGCCAGCGCGTACTCGCGGTTGGCTTCTTCAACATTCTGAAAAAGTTTGCGCGGCGTGATTTTCGCGGCGAAGCTCTTCATTGACCCAGTCCAGATGGGCGGTTCGTTTTTTCGACCATGCTTCCTTTGCGCTATTGAGTTGTTCTACAGCTAAATCATGACGCTTACGCTCCTCATCCACGTTCGAGCTTTTCATTTTAGAGAATATAAAGTTGCTACGCTGAACGCCAATGCGTTTACAAGCGCACCACTACTATTACTGCGATTGAAGCCATTTATTTCCATATATTAACTGGTAGAATTCCAGCTTTAACTAGATAATCTCGGGTCCAAACTGCGGCCGCTACATCTAAGGTCGCGAGCCCTACGTCTCTCACAGTAAAGTCCAATTTGGGAGCGGTTCCTCCTAGGGCCATCTTTGATAGTCGAGCATACCCGATACTGAAACCCGATATCACCACGGCGTGATAAAGCGCATTCACTAACATTTTACCATCTTGTTCAGCCATTGTTATAATTATTGCATATAAAATGGGTCGCGATCAATGTTTAAATGGGGCGCATCCAAATTCAACATTGTTGATGATTGGTGTTTCGTAACTTTCTTCTGAACACTGGCTGGTTGTTTTTTGGGGTATTTCCAAACGCACAGGGCACCAACAACTGCCAGACCACCACCAACAACCCAACTCCAATTCACGAATTTGGGTTCAATCGGATTCGCCCAACTCCAACGGTAGTTGGTATTGGGTGTTGAGTGTGCTTCCAATTCGTGAATTGGGGGTGTTGTTGTACTCAACTCTGTATTCAGATGTTTTGCTGTCTCCGTCCCCGATTGCAACCCCAATCTCGATTGGAGTTTAGCCTCTCGAAGCTCGGCGAGTATTTTATCTTGTATTTAACTTTTCGGGTGGCAGCCGCCGCCCGCCAGCTGCCTGTCTTTTGGGATTTTTTATATGCGGTATGTCATCCAGTGGCGGAGTAACACTCTGGTTCGATTGTGTTGGAGCAATCTGGTTCAACTCCGTCACTCTCGGTGGGTGTGTCTTGTGTCATATTTATATATTAATATTAGAGCTTATAGTTCGTGGGCATATATGTCCAAATTGACAGTGTTTACCCGTGGTCAACGCGGTTGTTAGTGGAGCTAAGTACATTCCAAACTTGTGATAAATTGAGCAGCATGCCGTTCTAAGAGTGTGTCCTATAAAAGGGTCAGTCTCTAGATCATCAATCAACCCCGCAGTGTTTGGTATAGGGAGAAGTCTACTAACGGCGGTAGCGTACAAATGAATAGCCGCCGATCCAAGAGTTTTTGTCATCTCTGCTCCCAATTTGGATTCGTATCGCGCATACATTTTATCGATCTCCGCATCTGACATCTTATCCACCTGAAAAAACTGAGAGACGCCTACCGAGATAATGCTCCGATTGTCCCCCAGCAACCAGCGCAGCTAGCCGCTCTCGTCGCGCCGCATTTTCATTTTCATTCGGAGTCGTTGCACTCAACCCAATACCAACCCCCGATTCCGATTGCTCTGTCGGATCATTATTGTTGGCAGTCGGAGTTGAGGTTTCTTCTATTAGCTGATCGAGAAGTTCGTCGCAGTTCATTTTTCTTAAAATTAATTTTAACTATTCTAACAAGTCTCATCACTTTAACATATTTATTTATTACAAAAATAATAAATGCGCACCACCCGATACTTATGATCACCATTATGCTCGCAACAAAGCTCGCAGCGGAGCACCAAATTGTTAACATTGTTAACCATTTGTTAAGCATTTGTTCAGCAATTGCTAAGCATTGTTCAGCAATTGCTAAGCATTGTTCAGCAATTGCTAAGCATTGCAATAGCTTATTACTTTGTAATTTTCCTAATTTTTTCAAAATTAATTATTAATTAATTGATAACTTTATAAGCAGTTGGTTGATCAGTCTTTAGCAGAAGCTTGGCGTGCTTAGTTTTCGAAAGTA
>CM055269.1:82906665-82989037 GCA_029237695.1 Conchocele bisecta
TACCCTGATAACAATATTATGCTTGTTAGAAGCATGATGGGTGTTTCACTGATGGAATGGCGAACAGTGCAGATCCTGATCAGACTGTGCGGATATACAGGCTGATCTGGATCTACACTGGTCACAAAGCCCATAAGCCCCATTTCTCCAGTCACAGCCACATATACAGGTGTTAGTAGCTACATGTTCATATGGACCTTTCATAAGTATCTGGCAGCGTATGAAGTAAGAAACATTATTACATGTAAAATTGTTTTAACATTGCATCATCTGTTGTAGACATTATGTAATCAGAATATGGGCATTGACTATATATTACAAACACTAGTAAGTACAATTACCATTGATGCAATGAATATACACCGAGAGAGATTTGCATAATGAGACATATAGCGTAGTTGTTACCATCACTAAGTAAATGCGAAGCGGACGGACAGACGGACGAACACTCGGACACACTGTATTTGAAGTGTGCACGGATAGCTATCAGTAGTGCCTAAGTAGTTGCATATGCATTTAAACAGTGCATAACATAAATGAAATTCATTACATTTAAAATTTCCCTTTGTAAAATGTGTGGGTGGGGAATGGTGAAAAATACTTTGTTTTTAACATTGTATCATAGACTGCAGACATCAGATAATCGAAGATGATGGAGAATTTTACTAGACAAAATGCACCAGTCATGGCTGAGGAAAGAAAAACTTCACCAGTTCGTGTGGAAGTTGCCGATCCTCAGGAGAGATCAGTTGTGGAAGAAGGGGGCCAATATTTGGAACTGGAATCGGCAGCTAGCGTAGCTGACGAGGACAGTGCCCCTTCTTATCCTGAGGCAGTGGCTGCAGTTTACCAGTATCTGCCTCAGGATATTTGTCCTGCTCAGCCTGCACTGGTGCCGAGGGCTAAGTCTCTGGGAGGCAGATTCAGTTTCTGCTCCTAAGGAGATGCCTGGATTGCCTCGGTCCCCCACAGTGAGTGCTCTGTTGGAGGATTTGAACAGGGCACAGGGGTTTGACCCCAAGAAGGTGGGGTCTCTGACGCCCAAGACATTTTTGGCGCATCAGGGGTTAAAGTACTATGTTCCACATACGGAAACTTGACCTCTGAAGCACCCGGCATTAGATGAGGATGCTCAGAGGATAGGAGTGAACAAGGTTTCGTTCCCCAAGGCACCGGACATTCTGTTGGAGTCCTTGGATGCGAGAGCTAGGTCGCTTGTATCCATGGCCTCTCACACTGACTTGTTCTTGGGCGCGGCCAGAGCAGTGGAGTCTCTCCTTCAGTCATCAGCCAGAGCTACTAAGCATATCATGGCTACAGCTCTGACGATGTCAGCAGACATAGTGCTGTCTAAGAGGGACGCCACGTTAGCAACGTCATCCATTCTTCCCGGACAGGGAAGGGATCTACTGCGGACTGCACCACTTCAAGCCAAGACTCTGTTTGGCGAGAAATGTTCGCAGGTGGCTACTGCTGACGCTGCTGAAAGACAGAGTCAGCAGTTAGCGAGACTGTCAGTGGCTTCTTCGGCAAAGCAGTTCACCGCTAGGAAGCAGAACTCAGGAAAGAGAGGGGGACATAAGCAGTCAGCTTAGGCCTCCCCGTCTCCTATTCCAGTGAGTAAAGTAGCAGGCGGCTTCAAACAACCCTTACCACCTATGCCGCACCAACAGGGTGGTGTGTCCAGGTGTGGTGCTGCACACAGCAGGGGCAGGGGTAGTTTCTCCAGGGGGAAGCCTCGAGGGGCTTCCTGTTAGGGGTACGTGGGGCGCTTTGCGTTTGGGTGACTGGTTCATTCCCGCATCCTACAAGCCTGTAGGAGGGAGAATATCCGATTTCCTTCCAAGCTGGAAGGAAATAACGGATTGCAAGTGGACCATACAGTTAGTGTGAAAGGGACATTTCATCCCGTTCCACACCACCCCTCCACCCCTCCCCCCCCCCCCCCCCACCCCCTGAGGTGGATGCCACCAAAGTGGGAACCATACAGGGATTCGCGGAAAAGGGAGTCACTAGTTGCGGAAGTGAAATCCCTTGTAGCGAAAAACGCAATTGTGGAAGTCAGAGATTGGCAATCTCCGGGCTTCTACAGCAGGCTTTTTGTGGTTCGAAAGCGAAACGACAAGCTGCAACCCGTAGTAGATCTGTCAATGCTGAATTCGTTCATTCAAACAGATCATTTCAAGCTGGAGACTGCTCGATCAATACGACAAACTATAAGTCAACGATTGGGTAGTCTCCATAGATCTACAGGACGGTTACCTTCATGTATCGATGTGCCCTGCATCCAGAAAGTTTCTACGCTTTCAATCGGAAGGCAGGGTATATCAGTTTTGTGTCCTACCCTTTGGAATAACCACGGCCCCAAGGGTGTTCACAAAACTAATTGAGGTAATTGCGGCAGAAGCCAGGCGAAGAGGTATTTCCATACTACAATACCTGGACGACTGGCTACTGCACGATCAGTCCAGAGCAACACTGCTACTCAATCTACATGTGTTCTGGGATCTGATCACAGGGTTGGGGCTCATGCCAAACATAGAGAAGTCGTAACTGGTACCGACTTGCTATGTAGGGATGAATTTCCTTACCAAACTGGGGATAGTCAGGGTGCCCTTGGACAGAGTGGACAGGACGTTGAAGCTGGTCTTCAAAGTCTTGGACTCGGTTCAACTACCAGCCAGGGAGCTATTGTCACTGCTGGGGGTCTTAAACTCAGCAGCAGATATGATGTGTCTAGGGTGTCTACATTTACGACCCCTGCAGATATATTTGCTCTTCCACTGGAGACCGCACTATCACCCTCTGGACATGTTGATACCACTGTCCAAAGACTTCAAGCGTCATCTCAGACGCTGGGCTCAGAGGACGTGGTATCTCCAAGGGGTTCCCATGTCAATTCCTGATCCAGAGTTGGTGTTGACCACAGACGCCTCCAACTCGGGTGGGGAGCTCACCTGGAGCCCCTGGGACTGGTGTTCTCGGGGGATATTGTCGGAGGAATGGGCCGGGTGCCACATCAATATGCTGGAGTTGAGGGTGGTACCATTGTCTCTAGCAAAAGCACTTTCCCAGGTAAGGGGAAAAGCAGTGCAGATAGCCACGGACAACACTACGGTGGTGGCATATCTGAACAGATAAGGTGGCACTCGGTCTGTGAGCCTCGTCTGGTGGCCAGGGAATTACTGATCTGGTGTCACCAGAAAGGCATAGTACTGCAGGCGAGACACATTACGGGGAAGTCCAATATTCTGGCGGACTATCTGCCGAGGGTGGGGTCACCAGTTCTTACCGAGTGGTCACTGTCAAAGACGATTGGCAACGAGGTAATCAACAGGTGGGGCCACCCCTGACTGGATCTGTTTGCAACCAGGATGAACAATCAGCTCCCAATGTATGTGTCCAGTACCGGACTCCCGAACATGGGGGGTGGATGCAATGTCCTTGTCGTGGAACCAAGTGGACGGGTACGCATTTCCTCCATTTGTCCTACTGACTCAGGTGTTGCAGAAGATTCATCTATCAAACTGCCAGGTCACACTAGTGGCTCCATGTTGGCCAACGGGAAGTTGGTTTTCCAGCATACTGGAGCTCCTAGTGGACCATCCGGTGGTTCTTCCAGTGTCTCCCAGGCTTCTGTCTCAGCATGCGGGGAAGACACTACATGCAAATCCTCACATTCTGAACCGTCACGCCTGGAGGCTATCAGGAAGGGAATCAGAAAGGATAAGTTTGCGCAGGCAAGCTGCAGCAATCATTCGCAGGCAAGGCGGCCCTCTACTACAGCTTGCTACGACGCAAAATGGAGGGTCTGGGTTAATTGGTGTAAGCAGAGGCAAATTAATCCAGTCAATCCAGCTATAGAAGTAGGGGAATTCCTTAGGTATTTGTTTGAGGACAGGAAGTCATCAGCATCAACTATTAAGGGATACAGGTCGGCGTTGGCTAGCTGTTTGTAGTTCAGCCCGGCGCCGACATGTAACATAGGTTCAGTTCCCAGGTTATCGGCGATGATTTCGTTTTTTACTAGAGAAAGGCCAGTAGCTAGAACAATCGCCCCTAAATGGAATCTTACAGTGGTTCCATGGGCCTTAACCAAGGCTCCGTATGAGCCCATGTCACAGGCTTCCCTCCTCGACTGGTCGGTCAAGACAGTGTTCCTCCTCGCTTTCGCTTCGGCAAAAAGGAGGTGTGAATTGCACGCCCTGTCTATGGAAGATCAGAATCTTGTTTTTCGTAAGGCTTTAGTTACTCTATGTTGCAAAGTGGGTTTCCTGGCTAAAACTCGGGTTTCAGGTAAGCATCCCATACCTTTCGTTATTCCAGCCCTGTCCAAAGCAGGTCAGTTATCGGTGACAGAAACCACACTATGCCCAGTCAGGGCAATTCGGCACTACATCTCAATGACTAAACGGTTGAGAGGTAGACGCAAGAGGCTTTTTATTCCATGCATGGGTAATCAGGATCTATCCAAAGCGTCTGTTTCATGATGGATATATCTAGCGATACGTAGAGCGTATCGATCCACTTCGGGTAAGACACTCAGAAAGTTAAGTCAAAGCCCATGAGTTCAGAGCAGTATCTACCTCTTGGGCTTTCCTCAATAGAGTGCCCATGGATAAGATAATGGAAGCGGCATCATGGAAATCTCATTCCACCTTTTCTCAGTTTTACTTACGTACACTGACGTCGCAGAGTGCAGATATTTACACATTGGGTCCCTTAGTCGCGGCTGGCAGGGTTGTCGCAGGTGGGGAACATAATGTTTACTTTGAAGCCTTTTGTTATTCTGGGCCATTTGATCCAGTTCAGGATAACAAAGTTGGTATTATATTCAGATTGGCAGTAACAAAGATGTAGGTCTCAACTAGCTCGAGCTATATTTTCGAAAAAAAATTCTAAAAATTGTTTCACATAACTAGTTAATGTCAGTCTGGATAAGGATTTACTATTGTATGTACAGTTGTGAATTGTTACCAATGATTGTGAGGTCCGGAGAGGGTACCGGGGAGTTCCCTGTGCTCCGGTGCACTAACCGTATCATTTATCATGACACTCAAAGACAGAATGATCAGTCATCTAGGGTCACTGATACTATGTATTGTAATTATTGATAGTATATGGTTGTCAATATATATGGATGATTAATGTGGTCATTAATGTTTGTGAGGAAGTGATTGAGAAATTAAGAGACTTGTGGACATTATTAAGATTCAGTGTAGAGACTGGGAATCTTATATGTGAGACATTACATTGTGGATGACATTACATTAACATGCTAAGAGTTAGTCACATTCAGTATGTTGGGACTACGGATGGAGACGATACTCAAGCAGTCCAGAAGACGTTACTGGCGTTACTAGAGTGGCTCAGGCATCTTCTGGGAGCGAATGGGGGGGGGGGAAAGGGGGGGGGAGGGGGGGGGGGGGGGGGGGGGGGGGGGGGGGGGGGGGCTGCTTAATGACGGTGTAATTTATTGATCCTAGGTTAAGTATTCACAGAACAAATTAATTTTCTTTTCTGATTTCTGTATCACCTTACCTTCCCGCCTTGGAAACAAATTCTAGCAACATATAACAGGGAAGTATGATACAGAAATCAGAATTTTTCAATGTAAAATTAGTTTCTGTGAGTACTTACCTGTTATATGTATTTAACACCCACCTCCCACCCCGCAAGGTGAGAAATTTGTTCTGTCGCAAAGAGGAAGTCTCCCGTGCGCGCATGCGTGGTCGATATAGGATGGGACAGGTGTAAGTGCGGACTAGATGCGGGTCAATAAATTGTATTTGGAATGGGTAGCCCCAATAGAAGCTACCGGTATATAGCAACATATAACAGGTAAGTACTCACAGAAACTAATTTTACATTGAACAATTCTGATATTCATTGTACAATGTCGTATTGATTAATGTTTAAAATAACATAAGACTACATATAATCTATGCAAATATATAGATGTACAAACAAAAATATTTATAATTAATAAAATGACTATTGTTCTATGTACAGTTTATAACTCCTGACGAAAAAAATAAAATTGCGATTTTTTTCCCCTCCTACGGCACTTCAGAGAGTTGGTCGTTCATAAAACAAACAACATGTATTGAGTTACCTATTACAGTGGATCCTTTCCAAACTGAACACAAGAAAACATCTATGATCTTATATTTGATGAGTTTCTTGGTCATTTATCTCAGGGGATAATGTCTGTTCATGATCGCATAGCACCCAGCTATGGCTTAGAATGATCAAATTCATGATTTACAGCAGTGAAACCACTCTAAACCGGACAGGTTTAGAGAGGTTTCACTGTACTTAGATGGCACGCCATTGACTTTCCTCATGTGTACGAATGTTTGCATTTTCAGGTGATGGGAAGACAATTAACAAATACTACATTGGGACCATACATCAAATGAACAATGACAATCGAGGCACTATTAATGCACTTCTGCCAATAGACTCAACAATCGATGAATCCAGTGATACTGAAAAGGTATTTCAATTATTTGATAAGAGCCGATATGAAAGCCATTACATGCAGCCTGATAATTTCAATGTTTCTGTTAGAATGATATAAATATTATTGTATCCCCCGGACTCCGTCGGGGGATACTATGGATTTGACAGCGGGCCGCGTCCGCGTCCGCGTCCGCCGCAGACACTTTTTGTCCGGAGCATAACTCGAAAACCCTTTGGAATATTTTCATGAAACTTCACACATGCATAGACCACGACCCGAAGGTGTGTCGCGCACAAGAATGACAACTCTTGCATAGCTAATTTTTTAGTTATCTCTCTTTTTTATTTCTCGCACTGATTTCGTGACCGGAGCATAACTCCAGCACCCTTAGGAATATTTTCATGAAACTTCACACATGCATAGACCACGACCCGAATGTGTGTCACGCACAAGAATGACAACTCTTACATAGCTAATTTTTTAGTTATATCCCTTTTTTGTTTTGCGCACTCTACAAACTGGACAATAATGCATGAAGACCCGTTTTCTCGTCTGCTCTGTACACCTTTTCTCATGTGCTCTGTACACCTTACCTGTAGAGAGAACAATAGAGACTGGGAGAACCATTCACCTGTGCATGTGGTAGCATGTGCAAATGTCCAGTCTTGACCACTCTTGACCACAGGTAATTTATACAGGTAAATTACTACATTGGATATTACATTTCCGTAAACTGTGTTGAAAATATTGTGGCATTATGTGGACCTGTGCAGATATATGTAGATAAATATAGGACTATTAAAAAAAAATTCTGGGCTCCAGTAGCAGCATCATATTTTTAGTTTTTAAACTTTTTTTTCTCCATTTTTTTTGGTTTTCATTTTTTTTTCAGATTCTTTTTCAATTTTTGTCTAGTAGCATAAGGTCATAAGTGCTATATACAGACTATTCACCTGTCACTGTGCTAGCATGTGCAACTGACCACTGACCACTTACAGGTAATTTATACAGGTAAATGATTATATTACATTTCCGTAAACTGTGTTGAAAATATTGTGGCAATATGTGGACCTGTGCATATATGGTATATAGATAAATATAGGACTATTAAAAAACATTCTGGGCTCCAGTAGGGAGCATTATTGTTTTATTTTTTTTTAAATTTAATTTTTTGTTTACATTTTTTTTTTACATTCTTTTTCTATTTTTTAACTGACCACTAACTTATTACAGGTAATTTATACAGGTACATTATTACATTTCCGTAAACTGTGTTGACAATATTGTGACAGTATGTGGACCTGTGCAGATATATGTAGATAAGTATAGGACTATTAACAAAAATTCTGGGCTCCAGTAGCGAGCATTATTTTTTAATTTTTTTTTGTATATTACATTTCCGTAGGCTGTGTTGAAAATATTGTGGCATTATGTGGACCTGTGCAGATATATGTAGATAAATATAGGACTATTAAAAAAAAATTCTGGGCTCCAGTAGCAAGCATTATTATTTTTGATTTTTAAACTTTTTTTTCCCATTTCTTTTTTTCATTTTTTTTTAAATTCTTTTTCAATTTTTGTCTAGTAGCATAAGGTCGTAAGTGCTATATACAGACTATTATCATATAATAAAACAATTATTGACTAGTGAGCCATAGAATATAATCTGATATTCTATGGCTCACTAGTCAATAATTGTATAATATGTTGGCGGGCCAGTGAAAATTGCTTTCGGGCCCAGGCTCCAGGTCAAGGCTGGACAAGGCGAGGCATTTGATTCCACAGAATTCTTGTTTACTTATCTCCCTTTGTTGTTTCGTGCTCTGATTTTGTATCCAGAGCATAACTCGAACAACCCTTTGGAATATTTGTATGCCCCACCACGATAGTGGAGGGGCATTTAGTGTTACCCTTGTCCGTCCGTCCGTCCGTCCGCACACACGAATGGGTACTTGTTGTAAGCGTACGGGGATCTTATTGGGTAGGGTTAGGATAGTGTTGGGTACTCTTGTTGGTATTTTATAGAGTAAAAACCCAACAAGTATTCATTCGTAGGAACGTGCGTCCCGTCCTCCCGTAGCCGTCGTCCCGTCCGTCCGTCCGTCACAAAACTTTAACACTCGGGTAAATGTCTCATAATTTCTTCATCCTTCGACCGATCGCCTTCATATTTCATATACACATTGCTCTAATGGTCCTCTACCGCTCTGTGCCAAATCCACGTTCGTCCTGCCCCTGCCAAGCCCAGGGTTAAGATCACATACTTAGTGCTTCAAAAACTTTAACGCTCAGGTAAATATCTTATAATTTCTGTTTTCTTTCACGGATCAGCTTCATATTTCACATATGCATTGCTCTAATGGTCCTCTACCGCCCTGTGCCAAATCCACGTTTGTCCTGCCCAACCCTCCCCCGCCAAGCCCAGGTCAAGGTCACATACTTGGTGCTTCAAAAACTTTAAAGCTGAGGTAAAAGAAATTTTGACTTGGAATTTGGCCTCATTTATTATCAAAGCGATATGTGCGACATCCGTGTTCTATGAACACATTTTCTAGTTTATTAAACTTCACACATGCATAGATAAAGAACGACCCAAAGGTGTGTCGCACGTAAGAATGACAACTCTTGCGTCGTTAATAATTTCTTAGTTATCTCCATTTGTTGTTTCGTGCACTGATTTTGTGTCCGGAGCATAACTCGAACACCCTTTGGAATATTTTCATGAAACTTCACACATGCATAGACCACGACCCTAAAGGTGTGTCACGCAAGAATGACAACTCTTGCATCACTAATTTTTTAGTTATCTCCCTTTGTTTTTCCGTCACTGATTTTGTCTCCGGAGCATAACTCGAACACCCTTTTTTCAAACTACTTGTGTATCTGGGGAGGGGGATACACATGCGTTGTCGACAAGCGTCCATTTCTAGTTCTTATTAGTATCCACCACGTCCCCATATCCCATCTCCAGCCCCCCACCCCCACCCCCACCCCCATAATTCCGTAAGCCTGTTTGTCCTTCCGTCCGCGTTAAAGTTTTTTGGGTAAGGTCTTGGTCAAATTACTTAGAAATTTGCGTTAATGTTTTTGGCTACCCATTATCTCTGAAACGGTAATTCGGATTGACTTCAAATTTCATAAAATTCCTTGTCATCATCCATATTTTCTTGCCATACCGCACCAATACGGCTTTCATGTCCAAGGTTAAGGTCAAATTACTTATTAAATTTTTGGGTACTCATTATCTCTGAAACAGTAATTCAGATTGACTTCCAACTTCATATACATCCTTATCATCAACCATATTTTCATTCCATACCACACCTACATTTATGCGGCCTTCATGTCTAAGGTCAAGGTCAAATTATTTATAAATTTGCGTTAAAGTTTTTTAAATATTTGCGTTCCAGGTCCAGGCGGCGGCCGGGGTATCTGTGATCCTCGGTTCACTTGCTCTAGTTGTAAAATAAATAAAGATAAAGTTGTTTTTAGCTCACCTGCACGAAGTGCAGAAGAGCTTATGGCATACCCCCGGCGGCGGCGTCGGCGGCGTCGGCGGCGTCGTCCACAAACTTAACGTTGGGTAAATGTCTTATAACTTCTGTTTCCTTTCATGGAACACCTTGTTATTTCATACATGCATTCCTCAGATGACCCTCTATCATGCTGTAGCAAATCCATGACCCACCACCCAGCCATTACCCCAAGGTCAGGGTCACAAACTTACCACATTCAGAAAATTAACGTTGGGTAAATGTCTTATAACTTCTGTTTCCTTTCATGGAATACCTTGTTATTTCATACATGCATTCCTCAGAAGCCCTCTATCATGCTGTAGCAAATCCATGACCCACCACCCAGCCCTTACCCCAAGGTCAAGGTCACAAACTTGGCACATTCATAAACTTAACGTTGGGGTAAATGTCTTATAACTTTTGTTTCCTTTCATGGAACACCTTGTTATTTCATACATGCATTCCTCAGATGACCCTGTATCATGCTGTATCAAATCCATGACCCATCACATAGCCCTTAAGATAAGGTCAAGGTCACAAACATAGGACATTCATAAACTTAACGTTGGGGTAAATGTTTCCTTTCATGGAACGCCTTGATATTTCATATATGCATTCATCTGATAATACTCTATCATGCTATAGCAAATCCATGACCCAGCGGCCATCCCTTACCTCAAAGTCAAGGTCACAAACTTAGCACATTCATAAACTTAACGTTGGGGTAAATGCTGTGGAACTTCTGTTTATTTACAGGGAATGTCTTCATATTTCATACATGCATTCATCTGATGACCCTCTATAATGCTGTAGAAAATCCACGATCCATCACCCAACCCTTACCCCAAGGTCAAGGTCACAAACTTAGCATGTTCATAAACTTAACGTTGGGGTTAATGTTGTGTAACTTCTGTTTATTTACAGGGAACGCCTTCATACTTCATACATGGATTCATCTGATGATACTCTATCGTGCTATAGCAAATCCATGACCCACCGCCCTTCCCTTACTCCAAGGTCAAGGTCACAAACATAGCACATTCATAAACTTAACATTGGGGTAGATGTCTTATAACATCTGTTTTCTTTCATGGAACGCCTGGATATTTCATTGATGCATTCCTCAGATGACCCTCTATCATGCTGTAGCAAATCCACGACTCACCACCCAACCCTTACCCCAAGGTCAAGGTCACAAACCTAGCACATTCATAAACTTAACGTTGGGGTAAATGTTGTGTAACTTCTGTTTATTTACAGGGAATGTCTTCATCTTATATACATGCATTCATATGATGATACTCTATCGTACTATAGCAAATCCATGACCCACCTCCCATCCTTTTCCCCATGGTCAATGTCACAAACTTAGCACATTCATAAACTTAACGTTCGGGTAAATGTCTTATATGACACCTATTTCCTTTCATGGAATGCCTTGATATTTCATACATGAATTCATTTGATGATACCCTATTGTGCTATAGCAAATCCATGACCCACCCCTTACCCCAAGGTCAAGGTCACAAACTTAGCACCTTCATAAACTTAACGTTGGGGTAAATGTCTTATAAGTTTATAACATCTGTTTCCTTTCTTGAAATGCCTTGATAGTTCATACATGCATTCATCTGATGATACCCTATCGTGCTCTCGCAAATCCATGACCCACCGCCCACCCCTTACCCCAAGGTCAAGGTCACGAACTTAGCACATTCATAAATTTAGCTTTGGGGTAAATGTCTTATAATATCTGTTTCCTTTCATGGAACACCTTGATATTTCCTACATGCATTTCTCAGATGACCCTCTATCATGCTGTAGCAAATCCACAACTCACCACCCAACCCTTACCTCAAGGTCAAGGTCACAAACTTAGCATGTTCATAAACTTAACGTTGGGGTAAATGTTGAGTAACTTCTGTTTCTTCACAGGGAACACTTTGATATTTCATACATGCATTCATCTGATGATCCTCTATTGTGCTACAGCAAATACATGATCCCCCCACCCCTTTCCCCAAGATCAACATCATAAACTTAACGTTGGAGTAAATGTCTTTTTAGCTCACCTGAGCGAAGCTCATGTGAGCTATTGTTACTGCAATGTGTCCGTCGTTCGTCCGTCCGTCGTCCATGAACATTTTGAAACGTCTTCTCCTCGGTAACCATTGGGCCTATAGTCACCAAACTTCATGGTCATGGTCCTTAGGTAGGGGTATTACAATATTGTTAAAATGACGTCATCATTTAATCCAAGATGGCCGCCGTCTAAAAATAGCACAAATTCTTCAAAAATCTTCTTCTCATGAACCGCCAGCCGGATTTCAACGAAACTTGGTAGGAATGATTGATGTACAATGCTCTTTCAAAATTGTTAAAATGGTGACCCCGGGTCAAAAATGGGCGTGGCCCGTGGGGTCAAATTGGCAGCCCTTCCAGCGGTCCTATAATTCCTATAATTCCTATATTTTTCAGACTTTTTCAAAATGTCCTATAATATCCTATATTTTGGGCAAAATTCCTATAATTCCTATATATTTTTTGGGTAAGCAAAAGGTTGCTTTTTCTTTGGTTAAAATAGAACTTTTTTCTTAAATTTGTTGCACTAAATTCATCATGCAATTTAAAGGACATCCATAAGTATGTATTAATGTGATGTTGACATCATTTCAACAAAATTAATTTATGTAGTACCATGATGTGTGCCAATTCATTGTATCCCCCGGACTACCGTCGGGGGATACTATGGATTTGACAGCGCGCCGCGTCCGCGTCCGCCGCAGACACTTCTTGTCCGGAGCATAACTCGAACACCCTTTGGAATATTTTCATGAAACTTCACACATGCATAGACCACGACCCGAAGGTGTGTCGCGCACAAGAATGACAACTCTTGCATAGCTAATTTTTGAGTTATCTCCCTTTTTTGTTTCTCGCACTGATTTCGTGTCCGGAGCATAACTCCACCACCCTTTCGAATATTTTCATGAAACTTCACACATGCATAGACCACGACCCGAAGGTGTGTCGCGCACAAGAACGACAACTCTTGCATAGCTAATTTTTAGTTATCTCCCTTTTTTGTTTCGCGCACTGATTGACCATAACTCGACCACCCTTTGGAATATTTTTATGAAACTTAACACATTCAATTAGACCACGAACCGAAGGTTTGTCGTGCACAAGAATGACAACTCTTGCATAGCTAATTTTTGAGTTATCTCCCTTTTTTGTTTTCGCTCACTGATTTCCTGTCCGGAGCATAACTCGACCACCCTTTGGAATATTTTCATGAAACTTCACACATGCATATACCACGACCCGGAGGTGTGTCGTGCACAAGAATGACAACTCTTGCGTAGCTAATTTTTCAGTTATCTCCCTTTTTTGTTTTGCGCACTCTACAAACTGAACAATAATGCATGAAGACCTGTTTTCTCGTCTGCTCTGTATACCTTTTCTCGTGTGCTCTGTACACCTTACCTGTAGAGAGAACAATAGAAACTGGAGAACCATGTGCTAAGCATGGGCTAGCATGTGCAGATGTCCACTGCTTGACCACTGCTTGACCACTGCTGACCAGGTAATTTATACAGGTAAATCACTACATTGGGTACTGTGTTGAAAATATTGTGGCATTATGTGGACCTCTGCAGATATATGTAGATAAATATAGGACTATTAAAAAAAATCTGGTCTCCAATAGCAAGCATTATTATTATTTTTAAACTTTTTTTTTGTCATTTTTTTTTTTTTTTCATTATTTTTTTTCATTATTTTTTTCAAATTATTTTTCAATTTGACTGGAAAAAAAATCTGGGCTCCAGTAGCAAGCATTATTATTTTTAAACTTTTTTTTTCCATTTTTTTTTTTTTTTCATTTTTTTTTTTCAAATTATTTTTCAATTTTTGTCCAGTAGCAGAAGGTCGTAAGTGCTATATACAGACTATTCACCTGTACATGTGCTAGCATGTGCAACTGACCACTGACCACTTACAGGTAATTTATACAGTTAAATGATTATATTACATTTCCGTAAACTGTGTTGAAAATATTGTGGCATTATGTGGACCTGTGCAGATATGTGTAGATAAATATAGGACTATTAAAAAAAATTCTGGGCTCCAGTAGCAAGCATTATTATTTTTAATTTTTAAATTTTTAAACATTTTTTCCATTTTTTTTTTTCATTTTTTTTTTTCAAATTCTTTTTCAATTTTTGTCTAGTAGCATAAGGTCGTAAGTGCTATATACAGACTATTATCATATAATAAAACAATTATTGACTAGTGAGCCATAGAATATAATCTGATATTCTATGGTTCACTAGTCAATAATTGTATAATATGTTCGGGCCAGTGAAAATTGCTTTCGGCCCAGGCTCGAGGTCAAGGCGGGACAAGGCGAGGCATCTGATTCCGCGGAATTCTTGTTTACTTATCTCCCTTTGTTGTTTCGTGCTCTGATTTTGTATCCAGAGCATAACTCGAACACGCATATACGCATTGCTCTAATGGTCCTCTACCGCCCTGTGCCAAATCCACGTTCGTTCTGCCCCCGTCAAGCCCAGGGTCAAGGTCACATACTTAGTGCTTCAAAAAAATTAACGCTTGGGTAAATATCTTATACTTTCTGTTTTCTTTCATGGATCATGGATCATCTTCATATTTCATATACGCATTGCTCTAATGGTCCTCTACCGCCCTGTGCCAAATCCACGTTCGTCCTGCCCCACCAATCCCAGGGTCAAGGTCACATACTTGGTGCTTCAAAAACTTTAACGCTCAGGTAAATATCTTATAATTTTTATTTCCATTCACGGATCAACTTCATATTTAATATACGCGTTGCTCTAATGGTCGTCTACCGCCCTGTGCCAAATCCACGTTCGTCCTGCCCCCGCCAAGCCCAGGGTCAAGGTCACATACTTAGTGGCTTCAAAAACTTTTAACGCTCGGGTAAATATCTTATAATTTCTGTTTTCTTTCATGGATCATCTTCATATTTCATATACGCATTGCTCTAATGTCCTCTACCGCCCCCCTGTTGCCAAATCCACGTTCGTCCTGCCCCCGCCAATCCAGGGTCAAGGTCAAATACTTGGTGCTTTCAAAAACTTTAATGCTCAGGTAAAATATCTTATAATTTTTCTTTGCCATTCACGATCAACTTCATATTTCATATATGCGTTGCTCTAATGGCCTCTACCGCCCTGTACCAAATCCACATTCGTACCCGCCCCCGCCAAGCCCAGGGTTAACATCATAATACTTAGTGCTTCAAAAACTTTAACGCTCAGGGTAAATAGCTTATAATTTCTGTTTTCTTTCACGGATCAGCTTCATATTTCATATATGCATTGCTCTAATGGTCCTCTACCGCCCTGTGCCAAATCCACGTTTGTCCTGCCCCCGCCCCCCCGCCAAGCCCAGGGTGAAGGTCACATACTTGGTCTCTTCAAAACTTTAACGCTCAGTAAAAAGAAAATTTTGACTTGCAATTTGGCCTCATTTATTATCAAAGCGATATGTGGGACATCCGTGTTCTATGAACACATTTTCTAGTTTATTAAACTTCACACATGCATAGAAGACGACCAAAGGTGGTGTCGCACATAAGAAAATGACAACTCTTGCGTCGTTAATTTCCTTTCTTTAGTTATCTCCCTTTGTTGTTTTCGTGCACTGATTTCGTGTCTGTAGCAATTAACTCGAACCACACCCTTTGGAATATTTTCATGAAACTCACACATGCATAGACCACGACCCTGGTGTGTCCCGCAAGAATGACAACTCTTGCATCACTAATTCTTTAGTTATCTCCCTTTGTTTTTTCCGTCACTGATTTTGTCTCCGGAGCATAACTCGAACACACCCTTTTTTCAAACTACTTGTGTATCTGGGGAGGGGGATACACATGCGCTTGTCGACAAGCGTCCATTTCCAGTTCTTAATTGTTTTTCAAAAATCCCTTTTTTAATGTAATAAGTTAAGGTAAATGACTTCTTTGCACAAATAAATGATTTGTGGTGGAACGCGGCTGGCTAGAAGGGGCGTTGGGAGGCCAGATATAGTGTATCCTATATTTTTTTTTCACTGCTGGAAGGGCTGAATTGGGGTTAAATTTTATTTTTGACCAAATATGGTCATGTATATTTCAAATTGAAGGTATCAAAGAGGCGATCGCTCTGGTACATTATTTGTCAAAATTTGATTGTCATGTCATCCAAGATGGCCACCGAAAGGTCAAAAGGTCGTTCTTTTATTAGAGATTTCAAAATTCTTCTTCACACAAACCGCTTGGCCCATGGTGTCCAAACTTCACAGTTATGGTCCATGGGTGAAGCCTTTTCAGACTTGTTAAAACGGAGGCCGTCGCTAATCCAAGATGGCCAAAAATAGCACAAATTCTTAAAAAATCTTCCTACTCATGAACCCCAACCAGCCGGATTTTTTGAATGATACTTGGTATAATGTTATGACTGTAGAATGCTCTTTCAAAGGTGTTAAAATGTCAACACCCGGGGTCAAAAATGGCGTGGGCCCGTGGGGTCAAATTTTATTTTTGACCAAATATGCTCATGTCATGTATCAAATTGATAGTATCGATGAAGCGATTGCTCTGGTGCAATATTTGTCGGAATCGGATGATTATGTCATCCATGATGGCCTGCAAAAGGTCCATTTATTCGAGATACGTCTTTTTCTCCGGAACCACAGGGCCGATGCTAGCCAAACTTTATAGTAAGTTAAGATCCTTGGGTGGGTGAAGCATTTTATGAGTTGGTAAAATGAGAGTCATCGCTTAATCCAAGATGACCACCATCTCCTCTGGTGTTCATGGAGTCGGGTGAGCAAATTAGGGCCTTGGGGAAAGGGGTGGGGGTGGGTCATGGTTTTGATATAGCATGATAGAATATCATCAGACTAATGCATGTATGAAATATGAAGGTGTTCCCTGTAAATGAACAAATGTTACACAACATTTACCCCAACGTTAAGTTGATAAACATGCTAAGTTTGTGACCTTGACCTTGGGGTAAGGGTTGGGTGATGAGTCATGGATTTGCTACAGCATGATAGAGAGTCATCTGATGAATGCATTTATGAAATATCAAGGCATTCAAGGAAATTAAAGAGGTGTTACAACACATTTACCCCAACGTTAAGTTTATGAATGTGCTAAGTTATGACCTTGACCCTGGGGTAAAGGATAGGCGGTGGGTCATGGATTTGCTATAGCACGATAGAGTATCATCACATGAATGCATGTATGAAATATCAAGGCGTTCCATGAAAGGAAACAGATGTTATAAGACTTACCCCAACGTTAAGTTTATGAACATGCTAAGTTTGTGACGTTGACCTTGGGGTAAGGGTTTGATGGTGGGTCGTGGATTTGCTACACCATGATAGAGGGTCATCTGAAGAATGCATGTATGAAATATCAAGGCGTTCCATGACAGGAAACAGATGTTATAAGACATGTACCCCAAAGTTAAGTCTATGAATGTGCTAAGTTTGTGACCTAGATCTTGGGGTAAGGGGTTGGCGGTGGGTCATGGATTTGCTATAGCACGATAGAGTATCATCAGATGAATGCATGTATGAATTATCAAGGTGTTCCATGAAAGGAAACAAATGTTATAAGAGATTTACCCCAATGTTAAGTTAATGAATGTGCCAAGTTTGTGACCTTGACCGTGGGCAAAGGGCTGGGGGTGGGTCATGGTTTTGCTATAGCACGATAGAGGATCGTCAGATGAATGCATGTATGAAATATGAAGGCGTTCCCTGTAAAGAAACAGAAGTTACACAACATTTACCCCAACGTTAAGTATATGAACATGCTAAGTTTGTGACCTTGACCTTGGGGTAAGGGTTAGGTGGTGGGTTGCTGATTTGCTATCGCCTGATAGAGGGTCATCTGAGGAATGCATGTATGAAATATCAAGGCGTTCCATGAAAGGAAACAGATTGTTATAAGACATTTACCCCAACGTCAAGTTTATGAATGTGCAAAGTTTGTGACCTTGACCTTGGGGTGAGGGGTGGGTCATGGATTTGCTATAGCACGATAGAGTATCATCAGATGAATGCATGTATGAAATATCAAGGCGTTCCATGTAAGGAAACAGATGTTATAAGACATTTACCCCAACGTTAAGTTTATGAATGTGCTAAGTTTGTGACCTTGACCTTGGGTAAAGGGTGGGTCATGATTTTGCTATAGCATGATAGAATATCATCAGATGAAAGCATGTATGAAATATGAAGGTGTTCCCTGTAAATGAACAGAAGTTACACAACATTACTCCAACGTTAAGTTTATGATGTTGATCTTGGGGAAAGGGGTGGGGGTCATGGATTGGCTGTAGCACAATAGAGGATCATCAGATGAATGCATGTATGAAATATCAAAGTGTTCCCTGTAAAGAAACAAGAGGGCCATAATGGCTTGATATTTCATACATGCATTCCTCATATGACCCTCTATCATGATGGGCCCCGTGCAGGCACCGGGGCGGGATCAACTGATAGTGCTGCAGTAGCCATTGCTTGTCGTAAAAGGCGACTAAACTGGCTTAACGATTGGGTTCATACTTTCCGGAACCCACTATACCGGATTTGGCCCTCATGTACATTTTTGGCTTTCTTGTAATGTGAAAGTTGAGTCAGCTATGCCCAATTTATAAAAGTAAAAGATTAGCGCTAATCCAATACTTTTAGGGGATGGGATAAATGATGCTGGTGTGGCGAGGGCCTGGTACCAGATCAGGTTGTTCTAATTTCAGGACTGAATAAAATATGATTTTGATTGTAAATATATTGAGTTCTGAAGTTGGGATTTACCCCCCTCGGACATGTGGATACGGGACACGACCCCGTTGACCCGTCCTGCATGTAGACTCCCTGAGGCTTGTACCTCTATGTCAGAAAAGCGGACGTTAAACCCTATTCACTCACTCACTCACTCTATCATGATGTAGCAAATCCACGACCCGCCACACAACCCCTTTCCCCAAGATCTACATCATAAACTTAACGTTGGAGTAAATGTCTTTTTTGTCGCGCCTGCTTTAGCAGAGGCGCGACTATAGTCGGGGTTTTTTTCTTTTTTTTTTTTCCGTCGTCCATCGTCCGCGTCGTCCGTTTTTTTGTAAGGCAAATGCGTTAAAGTTATTGTTTCTTCACAATAAATGTTTTAAACACCTTGCCAGACTATGATAAATATTTTTGAAGTCAGTCATTTATTTTTACTTGTAAATGTCACATCAATTGCGTCTAGGATGATGCTTCATTATGCACACCCCCACATCCAAATTCTCAAGGTCAAGGTCATAACGCACACCCCCACAATCCAAATTCTCAAGGTCAAGGTCATTTATTTACTTGTAATGTTTCACCGTTTTGTAACAAAATCGTTAAAGTTTATTGTTTGTTTCACAATATTTTCTTTAACCCCTTGCCAAACTTTGATAATATTTCACATCAATGTCGTCTAGGGATGATGCTTCATTATGCACACTCCCACACTCCAAATTCTCAAGGTCCAAGGTCATAGCACACCCCCACATCCAAATTCGGAAGGTCAAGGTCATTTATTTACTTGTAATGTTCACACGGTTTGTAACAGAAATGCGTTAAACTTATTGTTTTTTTTCACAATATCTCTTTAACACCTGCCAGACTTTGATAAATATTTCACATCAATGTTTGTCTATGATGATGCTTCATTACTCACACACACCCACATCCAAATTCCTGAAGGTCAAAGGTCATTTATTTTACTTGGTAATGTTCACGGTCAAATGCCTCGGCAGGCGCGACAAACCGCTTCCGTGCGGAATTCCTTTTTATAACTTATGTTTCTTTACAGGGAACGCCTTTGATATTTTCAAACAGGCATTTCATCTGATATTACTCTATCGTGCTGTAGCAAATCCAGACCCACCCCCCACCCCCCTTTTCCCAAGGTCAAGGTCACAAACATAGCACATTCATAAACTTAATGTTGGGGTAAATGGCTTATAATTTCTGTTTCCTTGCTTTGATCTGCTTCACATTTCACACACGCATTGCTCCAATGGTCCTCTACCGCCCTGTGATAAATCCACATTCGTCCCGCCCCCACTAAGCCCAGGGTCAAGGTCACATACTTGGTATGTTCGAAACCTTAACGCTCGTGTAAATGGCTTATTATGCCCCCGCCACCGAATTGTGAGGGGGGCATATAGTTACCGGCGCAGTCTTCACAAAAAACTTTTTGAGACAATTTACTTGCCTGAATAAACTTCTAGGTGCCCATATATTTGCAGAATTTTACCCGCTTATTGGCGGTCAAATGTATAGTAGTATATGAAACTAACATAAAGTGGCATATCATGCATTTATTAGTAATACTTATAATATGGCTATATGAGTAAACAATAATTTATGTTTTATATAGTGAAAAACTACTTCTCCCTCAAATCAAAATATGTCACAATTTAGGGAGAGAACTTCGACCTGAAAATATCCCTGTATTACTAACATTAAAATAAATTGGGTACATGTATAATGTTTTAAATTAATTAATTTAAATAATTACTATAGATACCTGTGCTAATGACCACCTGGGAATAGCGACCACCTGTCCACAACGGCCAGTTTAAAAATCCCCCCGTCCAATTTTGTTCTTTATAAGACCTTGGAATAACGACCACCCCGAACTGCGACCAGCGGCCAGCTATTTCTATTCCCACACGGAATTTTTGTATGTGAACTGCGGCCATTTTTGTTGGCAAAAATAAAAAAGCACCACAATCGCTATTTTTCTTTCATTCCAATCTGGCCACTATCATTTGAATTGAAACTGGTCGTATCCAATTAGTCATCGATTACATTCGCATACATTGACACAACGCTCTTTTCAAAACATTTACCTTGTCCGATATGCCCGGTGTCATTTTGGCGACATTAAACATTTTCCATGAAAAATATTGCATAACGCCATTAGCGGTAATTCCCGACATGTATTCCTTCCTGTCGTGTATTCAATAGGCAAAATGCAATTCCGCGTAAGTCATAAAACTCCATCATTAGTTGGCAAACTGTGTTTACACGATGCTGATATTCGTCTACATGAACAAGACTAAAGAACTTCAACAAACACCGCGCTTGTCAAGTACATTTGTGTATTACTACGTGTAAATTTCACACCGCGGGCACAAGGCCATATCAAAGATCAATACACGCGTTGCCTGACGTCAGTCACGTAGTCCACACTAGACTGGTACCACTGTAGATGCGCAGCCTAGCGAAACAATAACTGCCGGGAACCAGTCTAAATGACACAACCAAACGTGTTTATGTGAATTGGGTCTCAATCTCCGACAAATCCCGGCTTATTGCATTAGCGGCCATACCAGGCAGTGGATTCATGTAGTCTGACCATGGTTTACAATGCTCGCCAATCTCTAATTAAAACATCAGTAATTACGTCAGCGGACATTGCCCAATTTAGTCATAGGCTTGTAGTATAAACACATATAAACACAAAATTTAGGACGAAACGACCCGGGGCGAGGAACGAAAATATTCTGTCGGGTATGTTTTGATCCGCACCCGAGTATCGATAAGCCGACTCGTCATAGGGCCGATATGTCATAAGCGAAAACGCGAATTTTACACCTGTTTTCTAGACGACTTTCAATTCCTTGGTGTAAACTATTTCGTAAATTTTTAAAAAAAAGAATTTAGAAAAAACATTTCTACTGTCCAGTTTTTTTATTACGTTTATCCTGTTTTTAAAACAGGTGCCTGTCAGGCATGTGAGCTTGGAAAATTTACACGTCCGTCGCGATTTCTACACGTCTCGGGCATCAGGCACCCGGCTAATTTCGCAGACTGCCGGCGTACGTACATACGTATGTACATAACGTACGTACGTATGGTACGTACCTCTCGAAACCTTAACGTTCAGGTAAATGGCTTCACATTTCATACACGCTTTCCTCCAATGGTCCTCTACTACCCTGTGACAAATCCACATTCGTCCCGCCCCCGCTAAACCCAGGATCAAGGTCACAGACTTGGTGCATTTCAAACCTTAACGCTCAGGTAAATGGCTTATAATTTCTGTTTCCTTGCTCGGATCTGCTTCACATTTCTTAGTCTTATAACATCTGTTTCCTTTCATGGAACGCCTTGATATTTCATACATGCATTCATCTGATAATACTCTATCGTGCTATAGCAAATCCATGACCCACCGCCCACCCCTTACCACAAGGTCAAGGTCAGAAACTTAGCACATTCATAAACTTAACTTGGGGGTAAATGTTGTGTAACTTCTATGTGTTTACAGGGAACACTTCGATATTTCATACATGCATTCATCTGATGATCCTCTATTGTGCTACAGCAAATCCATGACCCCCACCCCTTTCCCGAAGATCAACATCATAAACTTAAGTTTGGAGTAAATGTCTTTTTATGCCCACGCCACCGAATGGTGAGGGGGGCATATAGTGTTACCGGCATCCGTACGTCGTACGTACGTCCCGAAACCTAACGCTGGGGTAAATGGCTTATAATTTTCTGTTTCCTGCTCGGATCTGCTATTCACATTTCACACACGCATTGCTCACATGGTCCTCTACCGCCCGGTGACAAATCACCATTCGTCCCGCCCCCGCTAAGCCCAGGGTCAAGGTCACAGACTTGGTGCGTTTTGGAAACCTTAACGCTGGGTAAATGGCTTATAATTTCTGTTTCCTTGCTCGGATCTGCTTCACATTCACACACGCATTGCTCCAATGGTCCTCTACCGCCCTGTGACAAATTCCACATTCGTCCCCGCCCCTGCTAAGCCCAGGGTCAAGGTCCCAGACTTGGTGCGTTCAAAACCTTAACGCTGGGTAAAATGGCTTATAAAATTTCTGTTTCCTTGCTCGGGATCTGCTTCACATTTCCACACACACGCATTGCTCCAAATGGTCCTCTACCGCCCTGTGACAAATCCCCACATTTCGTTCGCCCCCGCCCCCCGGCTAAGCCCATTGCTTAACGCCCCGCAAGCACAGGGTCAAGTCACAGACTGGTGCGTTTCGAAAACCTTAACGCTGGTAAAATGCTTAAAAATTTAAAATTTCTTTGTTCCTTGCTCGGATCTGCTTCACATTTCACACACGCTTTGCTCCAAGGTCCTCTACCACCCTGTGACAGATCCACATTCGTCCCGCCCCCGCTAAGCCCAGGGTCAAGGTCACAGACTTGGTTGCGTTCGAAACCTTAACGCTGGGTAAATGGCTTATAATTTCTGTTTCCTTGCTCGGATCTGCTTCACATTTCACACACGCATTGCTCCAATGATCCTCTTAATACCGCCCTGTGACAAATCCACATTCGTCCCCGCCCCCGCTAAGCCCAGGGTCAAGGGTCACAGACTTGGTGCGTTCGAACCTTAATGCTGGGTAAATGGCTTATAATTTTCTGTTTCCTTGCTCGGATCTGCTTCACATTTCAACACACAACATTGCTCCCAATGGCCTAATGGTCTTCTACCGCCCTGTGACAAATCCACATTCGTCCTGCCCCCCGCTAAGCACAGGGTCAAGGTCACAGACTTGGTGCATTTGAAACCTTCCAACATTCATTAAATGGCTTATAATTTGTGTTTCCTTGCTCGGATCTGCTTCACATTTAACACACGCATTGCTACAATGGTCCTCTACCGCCCTGTGGGACTAATCCACATTCGTCCCGCCCCCACTAAGCCCCAGGGTCAAGGTCACAGACTTGGTTGCGTTCAAAAAACAACCTTAACGCTCAGTAAATGGCTTATAATCAAATATGACTCGTTTCTTTGGCTGCCAGCGGGGGCATTCGTGTGCCGACAGGCCACATTTCTAGTTATAACTTCTGTTTCTTTACAGGGAACGCCTTGATATTTCATACATGCATTCATCTGATGATACTCTATCGTGCTATAGCAAATCCATGACCAACCCCGACCCCTTTCCCCATGGTCAAGGTCACAAACTTGGCACATTCATTAACTTAACATTGGGGTAAATGTTTTATAACGTATGTTTCCTTTCATGGAACACCTTGATAATTCATACATGCATTCATCTGATGATACTCTATCGTGATATAGCAAATCCATGACCCAATGCCCACCACCTACCCCATGGTCAAGGTCACAAACTTAGCACATTCATAAACTTAACGTTGGGGTAAATGTCTTATAACATATGTTTGCTTTCATGGAACGCCTTGATATTTCATACATGCATTCCTCAGATGATTGGCACGATAAAGTTATAATGTTTATAAAAAATATTTACGATTACAGAACAAAAAACTTCTATACATTTCATGAACTAAAGAATTTGTACAATTTAAGCAATGAAGATTTCCTAAAGTACTATACATTAATAGGTAATATTAAAGATGCATGGAAAGAAACACTTACAACAGAAAATATTGACACTGGCACACCTGAACATTACGCAAACATTGTAATAGCAAGCATACCTCACTATACCCCCAGTTACCTATGTAAACAGGGGTATGATGAGGTGCATTACGCAAACATTGTATTAGCGAGCATACCTCACTATAACCCCAAGTTACCTTATGAAAACAGGGTACGATGAGTAGGTGCATT
This sequence comes from Conchocele bisecta, assembly GCA_029237695.1. Taxonomy (NCBI): domain Eukaryota; kingdom Metazoa; phylum Mollusca; class Bivalvia; order Lucinida; family Thyasiridae; genus Conchocele; species Conchocele bisecta. Next base: position 82,931,306 of record CM055269.1, read on the forward strand.
ACGCAAACATTGTATAGCGAGCATACCTCACTATAACCCCAGTTACCTATGTAAACAGGGGTATGATGAGGTGCATTACGCAAACATTGTATTAGCGAGCATACCTCACTATAACCCCAGTTACCTATGTAAACAGGGGTATGATGAGGTGCCCGCGCAATAGGTAATGCGGTTAAATAGGTCACGATGCAGTGACTATTTTCGATCAATAACTTATGTGTAAAGCGATTGTAATGTGTATTTTCAATATTTTATATATTAAAATGTATCATATCGATACCCTTTAAGTAATATTTGTATATTTTTAAATGTATTGATTGTTCTCATGAAGCGCATGAATATAAGTATTAATTAATCCAGCTTATATTGTCGCAAATCACACAGCCTTAAAACATAGTGCTGGGAGTATAAACCATAGTATCGTATATTATTCATAAGTATACTCACTATTAAACATTAATTACAATATGTATGCAATATTTTCTGTAAATGGAGTTGACACAAAATGCAGCGTTCACGCGGAATTCAAATAAAATAAAAAATAATAATTTAATAAATAGACGCCGATGGCTACTGTGTTTGCGCCAGTGAATTCTGGTCGTGATAGCCACAGGCGCAGTTCGAACAGTGTTGTGAGCAGATGGAGGACAATAATTATTTTACAAATTCATAAAAAATAAAAAAAAATTTGTTTGCTGTCCGAAAATTAATTAATTGTGACAGCCAAAAAATAGATTTTGGGGACAGTAAAATACATTATATGGTATAGACAGTACCCTCAAACTTTAAAAAAACAGTAACAAACTGTCTGTGTATATATTACTTAAAGACAGAAAACACTTTCATTGTTGGTATCAATCAATTTATAGTATTTTTATAAAATCATAAAATTGTGAAAAATATTAAAATCACAAAAATAAAAAATATACATGTATATGGAGAAAAAAAACAAAACACGTCGAGGTTTGAACCCCCGACCCTTTTCGGGAATCCGGTAATTAAGTCATTGAAGTCGGCGACCTAACCTCACGACTATTGCGCCATTTACGACAATCACAGTTATACAGAAGTGCTATCAGTATTACGCAACCATTTGAACTAATAATTATTAAATATTTGCAACTCCATCTACAACGATACCGTTACAGAGATACGCTATTGAAACAACATGTATTAGTACCCTAACATAAGAAAGTAATGTATCATTATGATCACAGGAGATAGATTAAACAAAAACTATATATACTAATCATAAACAGAACAATCCGCTTGGCTCGTATGAAAATAGTTCGCGTGATATTGATTATCTCCCTTGCCAAAAGTAGTTCAGTGATTTATTAATTCCAAATAAGACGTGTTTGCGTAATGATATCTAATTTCGAAACTTTTAAAAACTAAAATGGCCAATAAGATGTTATATGACATACAAATCGATACAATGCGATTAACTATATTAAAACACACTGTCAAATGGGTAAATAGAATTAAATATTCAAAATATTAAATGGAAGAAAACATTTATCTTTCCTATCAAAAATACTATAAGCACAAAACTAAGAGCATTCCAGTACAAAATACCTAATGAGAATAATACCAAATAACTCGTTCCTATTTGTATGGTAACTTGAAACCATCAAACTTGTGTGAATTTTGTAATATGAACGTGAATTCAAATAAACATATGTTTTGGGAATGTCAAATTATCCAAACATTTTGGTCGGAAATAGATGAATTATTGAAATCGAAACTAAATTACAATGCACATCTAAATTACAAACACATATCATTTTGTAATATTAACGGTAGTATCTAAACAAAGGTCGGTTCTAATTACAGGCCCGTAGCCAGACCTGTTTGAAGGGGGGGTCGTTTCGAAGGCTCAATGGGTCTGAAGTATCTACCTCCTTTTGAAGGGGGGGTCGTTTCGAAGGCTCAAGGGGTCTGAAGAATATCTATGGGTCTAAAAAAAGTGGGACCTCAAGGCTAAAAAAAGTGAACCTCGAGGCTGGGGGCGGGGGGGGGTCGTTCCCGATCCGCTCCGACCCCTCCTGGCTACGGGCCTGAATTAATTTCATTATCCTTCTAGCAAAATATTTTATATTCAAATGTAAATGTTGCTCAACACTACCAACACTAAACTCATCAATATGTATCTACAGAAAACAATCTTAATTTGAAGAGACTATTGCGACAATGAAAGATAAACTGTTGCAATTTAATACAAAATGGAATGATTTTCACTTCAACTAACAAAACGTATACCAAAGTACCCACACATAGATATATATATACTAGTAATGCCAAAAACGTTCTCTCTTTTTAGCTCACCTGAGCGAAGCTCATGTGAGCTATTGTTACCGCAATGTGTCCGTCGTCCGTCGTCCGTCCGTCCGGGCACACATTAGGGTACTTATGTGGCTAGCCCCACCGGGTTATGGACTTAGTAAAGGATAGGGTTGGTTATAATTAGCCACCTAAAAAATCCTTTTATGTGGCTAAAAATCGTTTTATGTGGCTAATATTTAACATGTGATAAGCCACATAAGTATAGTACTGTAAGAACGTCCGTCCGTCCGGTCCGTCCGTCCGTCCGTCCGTCCGTCCGTCGGTAACCATTGGGCCTATAGTCACCAAACTTCATGGTCATGGTCCTTATGTAGGGGGATTACACAATTGTTAAAATGACGTCATTACGTAATCCAAGATGGCTGCCGTCTAAAAATAGCACAAATTCTTCAAAAATCTTTTTCTCAAGAACCGCCAACCGGATTTCGACAAAACTTGGTAGGAATGATCGATGTACAATGCTCTTTCAAAGTTGTTAAAATGGTGACCCCGGGGTCAAAAATGGGCGTAGCCTGTGGGGTCAAATTAAGGTCAAATTTTATTTTTCACCGAATATGGTCATGTCATATATCAAATCAAAGGTATCAACGAGGCGATCACTCTGGTGCATTTTTTGTCAAAATCGGATGGTCATGTCATCCAAGATGGCCACCGAAAGGTCAATAGGTTGTTCTTTTATTAGAGATTTCAAAATTCTTCTTCACATGAACCGCTTGGCCCATGGTAGCCAAACTTAAAAGTTATGGTCCATGGGTGAAGCCTTTTCAAATTTGTTAAAATGGAGGTCATCGCTAATCCAAGATGGCCGCCGTCTAAAAATAGCATAAATTCTTAAAAAATCTTCTTTTCATGAACCGCTAGCCGGATTTCGACGAAACTTGGTAGGAATGATCAATGTACAATGTTCTTTCAAAGTTGTTAAAATGGTGACCCCGGGGTCAAAAATGGGTGTGGCCCGTGGGGTCAAATTGGGGTCAAATTTTATTTTTGACCGAATATGGTCATGTCTATATCAAATCGAAGGTATCAAAGAGGCGATCGCTCTTGTCGAAATTGGATGGTCATGTCATCCAAATGGCTGCCGAAAGGTCAAAATTTTGTTCTTTTATTAGAGATTTCAAAATTCTTCTTCACACGAACCGCTTGGCCCATGGTGGCCAAACTTCACAGTTATGGTCCATGGGTGAAGTCTTTTCAGATTTGTTAAAACGGAGGTCGTCGCTAATCCAAGATGGCCGCCGTCTAAAAATAGCACAAATTTAAAAAAAAATCTGGTGACCCCGGGGTCAAAAATGGGCGTGGCCCGTAGGGTCAAATCGGGGTCAAATTTTATTTTTTGACCGAATATGCTCATGTCATATGTCAAATTGAAGGTATCGATGAGGCGATTTCTCTGGTGCAATATTTGTCGGAATCGGATGATTATGTCATCCAAGATGGCAGACGAAAGGTCAAAAGGTCATCCTTTTATGAGAGATTTTAAACATCGTCGTCTCATGCACGGATTGGCCAATGGTCAGCAAACTCTACCTGTATGGTCCTTAGGTGAGCCTTTCCAAAGTTGTTGAAATTAAGTTGGCATGAAATCCAACATGGCCGCCGTCTAAAAATAGCACAAATTCTTAAAACTTATTTTTCTCATGAACCGCCAGCAGGATTTCGACGAAACTTGGTAAGAATGATCGATGTACAGTGCTCTTTCAAAGTTGTTAAAATGGTGACCCAGGGGTCAAAAATGGGCGTAGCCTGTAGGGTCAAATTGTGGTAAAATTTTATTTTTGACCGAATATGGTCATGTCATATCAACTCGAAGGTATCAGTGAGGTGATCGCTCTGGTGTATTTTTTGTCGAAATCGGATGCTTATGTCATCCAAGATGGCCGCCGAAAGATCAAAAGGTCGTTCTTTTATTAGAGATTTGAAAATTCTTTTTCACACAAAACTTCAGTTATGGTCCATGGGTGAAGCCTTTTCAGATTTGTTAAAATGGAGGTTGTCGCTAATCCAAGAGTGGCCAGTCCAACCATGGGGAAGCGAGTGAAGGGGCACCGATTGGTGGAGAAAGAAGGGTTAATCTTCCCTCCAAAAAGACTGGTGGTGAAAGAAGGGTTAATCTTCCCTCGAAAAAGACCGTGACGGTTAATCTTCCTACCAAAAAGACCAGAAATGATTGCCAATTGCCCTCAGAAATGTCACATGTTGATACTCCTATTTCTGCTCAAATTCACTCAAAATTCACAACATTTTGCAAACGGGCCCGATTCCATTGATGAAGCAAATCAACCAAAATTGTCATTTGATGCAACTAATGATACATATGGCACATTCCATCAGAATGATGAATTGTATTCAAATTCTTCAGTAAACGGTGTACTGGAAATGTGTTAGCAATGCTTATGGACAGATATAGGTTCTTACTTGTAAATAAATAACACTAAGCCTATGGTATCTGAAGTGTTCAGATGTGATAAAAATGCTTAAAAATCCAAGTTTAAAATGTTACAGCAGCAATATGTTTTGTTTCTATATATTTCCATATAAGCAGTGATGCCTAGGACAAAGAACTGGAAAGGTTCCTTGGCTAAGAGGAGTACCCAGCACAACCACGGGTAAGCCAGAGTTTCACCTACAAGTAGTGGAGGGGCCCAGATTGTTAGAGAAGAAAGGGTTAATCTTCACTCCAAAACGACCAAAAAGATGGTTAATCTTCCTACCAAAAAGACATACATGTATTGCCAAAATTATTTCCAAAATGTACCGTCAGACATACCTCATGTTCATACTCCTATTTACACACATTTATTATCAAATAAATGCTCAAGCTCCTACTCAAAGGGATACTCCATATATGGATCAACTAGATAACCTGACTATTGACTATTGGTAACATTAATCATCTGACTGAAAGACAAATTATTGAAACTTTATGAGGTATTCCACTCTCATACAGATAGAACTTCCACACAGAAAACTAACGGATGAACATTGTCAAGTGATGTCCAAACATGAGACTAATGAACAGCTTTGTTTATCTTATATTTAAGGGTAGGAATTGGCTCGATGACCTTCCAAACCCGGGCATTTGAACCCAAAAGTGGCAGGTCAATGACTGTTGGCCCGTTTGTTTCCGAATTTACTAATATCTGCCATACGGTCGAAATATGTGCATTAAATGAAGGAGGCAATGAGGCGGTTAATTTAACCTAGCTAGTTCATTCTCCTATCGCACGAAGCCGGTATGTAAGACCGTGAAAAAGGCTGAGTGTGAGTGCATGTGATATATGGAGACTCAGCCGTAACAGTGTTATCCTATATAATGATGATATTTGACGATTGGTCAGGGCATAACATATCAGGCCGGGAATGATCGATATTTGGTCATGCAAAGTATGATGTAATATGTCAATTTATGGATACCTGTAGTCATTTCAGCTAATCTGTGTTTGTTTACAGGACCAATTAAATTTAATACACAAATTTTCAAAGCATTTCTGAAGGGAAAAATTGTACAACTAGCATTTATTGATGATACCTGTTTGTTATTCATTTTCGGTGCATATCAACAAATGGGTAACACATATTTTAGTATACATTTATTTCCAACAGTTCTGTCTGTTATTTCTGCTAATTAATTTCTTCTTTGGTTCTTTGCTATGCCATTCCGTGCTAGCATGGTTGTTTTAATAATTGTAACCATTTTAGTGTATGAGCCACAGGGGGTCACCACTACCACTTGGGGGGGCAAATTGCCACTATATTTTTCTGAAAGGTATACATCCCTACATATGAATTATGCATGATAGCAGTGTTTATTCTTTAGTTTTCAACATTTTGTGACCCGATAACTTGACCCCACCAAAGATTTATTTATTTTGCTTTCTGAATAATTATATGTTTCATTATTTCAAATAACCAACTCTCATAATCACACCCAGTTACCATAATACTGTATTGAAACTTGCCATGTAGGGAGTACTTTGGTCACAGAAAAAAAAAAAAATATAAATAATTTTAAACATCATAACTTACACAATGGAAACTAACTTATTATTTATTTGTGAAATGTATTCAAATCAACACATTCATCTTGACAACATATGAAACAGCAATGTTACAAAGGCTGAATCACCGGAATATGCATTTACTGACAAACCATACCCCACCCACCTGATGTTTAATGTGTGCGGGATAGTGTTTGTCAATATCAACATATTCCAGTGAACCATATGACAGACACTGGACTAGAATGTAATACTATTATTGTTGTTAATTATGTTGTAGTTGTCAGATTCGTTTCATTTTCAAGTAGGCATACACAAACACATGTGCAAATTAATCCTAGTTTTACAAATCAAGTTCAGCATTATCAGCATCGTCTGCATTGTCATCACTGTCACAGTCATTCAGATGGCTGATTTGTGCACTCTCTGAGGCGACACATGTCTGTACACTTAGACCATTCACCAAAGCAGGCACATGATGGCATTTTGCACACCCGTGAACACTTGCAGGATAGCAATGCCAGAACTGCATCAGGAGCTGGTGACCCATCCATCCAATCAATGTTTAGTTGCTGCTGCCCGTCAACTGTTTCCAAGTTCCATCCACGTCCATGTGGTATTGGAACTTGAGGGTCTGCGAGTAGCTTCTCTTCCAAATAGCAGCTTGGTAGTTGGACCGCAATGAATGCTTCATGAGGCAGTCCTGGCAGGGCGGTAGTTCTCGAGCAAAATATGTTGTATCGTAACTCGTTGACACTGGATGTGGTGGATTTTGCGGCATACAACAAGCAAGACAAATTTCTCCAATTTGGTATGCAACTCTGGCGTTACCACCCGGATATCCCTAACTGCTCGAATGTTTCTCTTGCTTCACTGTTCGTCTTCACGAGCTCAAGAGCACGCAGCTTCCCTTTCCCTGCAAAAGCACTTACTGAATCGCATCCAGTGAATGCGTGCATTCCGATAAGAGCTCCACACACATCAGACCCGATTGCGGTTGATATTCGTGAATGTCGACCAATCTTGTGCGATTCTGAGTTCCACATTTCATGTAGACTGGCACACCAATTCTCTTACTGAAGGCGAGACAGAGGACAAACACATCCGTGTCTTCCGAGCAGATGACAATTGCAGAGTATCCCCACTTTGGCTGCATGTCCAGCATGAAGTCAACAACCGGCCATCTGCCTCTTCGTGTGTGCACTGTAATGCGTCCACCTCTTTGCTACAATCCTCTGTGATCTGCCAACATGACTGCATGTGAGTTACAAACAGGGTCTTTCCCCGCAGCTTACTGGTATACATGGGCTGTTTCCACTCCTCAACCAGGAACTGTATGAGGCTGCTTTTGTTGTTTATTTACCTTCTTCAGGAACGACCTCCATTGCCTGACAATTTGGGTCGCTGCAATATTTTGTAACTGTAATCCTTGTTCTTCTCCCCTTGTTGACCTCTCACTTGTTTTGATAGACAGTTCATCATACCTGTCGAATACAACATCGATTCTATTGCCATCAGACCCCTCTTTGCAAATCATGGCATGAATTGATGTGGCAATCTCTCCAAATGTTTTGACATTATTACTCACTTTATGCACTAGGCTCATTCCATCAAGGATTGCTGCTGAATTGGCTGGAACTGCATCTACCGGTGTTGCTAGCTTCTGTAGGTACTTGCCTAACACAGATTTTGCAGTTTTCCTTGGTGAACCATCTTGTGCTGCCAGCGTCCACGGCAAAGGTCCAAGTGGGTGAGCGAATACATCTCTCATCTCTAGACTTCGACTTTGAGCAATTATAATTATTCTTCCGAATAGAGACCTGTCTGTCTTTAATATTAGTGTCTTTCCGACAGCAGTTACCTTTTTCTTCTTATTCAAACTTGAGAATGTCTTCAGCTTGTTCTTTTTCAGCGTGTTGTGGAACTTACGTATTGGTGGGTCCGTTTCTAGCCTCTCAGTTTTTTGGACACTTCGTCGTATGCGTGATCTCCCCTTGCATGTGCTTCCATCAAGTCATGTTTCACATCCTGTGGAGCAGCAGCTGCTGTAGAAATACATACTAGTTATTGACCGTCTTCAAAAGGATTGATCCAATTGGTAACACTTCAGTCACTGCTTCAACGGTCTTCTCATCTTTCTCCATACGGGGTTTTTGCAGGTCGGAATGGTGTAGTGGAGATCGGTTCTTGCTTGTCAGATCTCTCAGGTTATTAAGGAAGCTGCTGCGGTATTCGGCTGTTAAATAAAACCTGTGCACAGCTGCAGTTTTCTGACTGAACTTAGTAGTCCCGCCTGCTGTCTGTGTGTCTTTATTGACTGTCATCTCGGTTGTTTGGTCAACCGGTATACGCCCAAAAGGATTGTCGTCTGCCAACTGCACAGAGAATGCCCCGTTGCAAAAGTGCTGATACACACTCGGACAGTCGGCCTGAAGGTTGTTCATCTGGGCGTAGTATACCGGAAGATACCTAGCATAGTTTAGTCGGTCGTAATCAAAGCACCATGGAATCATTTGTTGTATGGCATGGAGATGAAGCTGCCAATTTCCTTCCCTTGCTGCCCTGATCAGACCCAGAAGAATGTCACTGACTATATCCAGGTAGGACATCCAGAATGCAGAAAGATCCCCGTTATCACGGCGCAGATATTCGAGATACTCATTCCACAGGACTACCATCTGTTTCGTGTCTTCGTGTAGAATGAGACAGTCAAAGCTTTCCTGACAGAGATCATCATGTAAGTCGTGTACCCGTTTCATAAGATTGGCAAATAGATCCATCATGTCTGCGTGATTCACCTCAAGCCACGGAACAAAGCCTTTCCATGATGTCCTCAGTAGCCCTTCGTATATGGCTTTGTGCACTCGCACTGCTCGGTTGTACATTTTACCCTCAACTACTCCAGATAATGAGCCCTGTACTATCAAGCCGGATTCAATACATATATCTATCAGCCCGGCATCCTGGAATCGCTTTCCAATGATAGCAAGGAGAGTCATGATTGTATGGAATGTACCTAGCCTGATGATGATATGAGAATAACGTTCTTTGTGCTTCCAAAATATTTCGGTAGCCTATACCGAGTTATGATGATGTACACAAATTACGAAATCATTGGATCTAAGAATATGCTGATCTATAGCCAAATAATTTGAAATAAATATGGCTCGTTACATGACGTAGTTGATCTGGGTTGATGTGCAGGGTGTGTGGGTGGTTGGAAAGGGCGGGGGTGTAATAAATAAGTCATCTCGATATTATTCTGCCTAGTCAGGTACTGGTGCTTGTCGGTTACTGGTTTATATGTGGGTTGTTGGGAAGGCGGGGCGTGTAAAAGTCGACATTCAAAAAAAAATTGAGCAGGGTTGTGGACACAAAAACTGTTTTGCATTTTTTCTCTGATACGTTCAGAAATAAATAAAAGTTATCTCTATTCTGCCTAGTCAGGTACTGGTGCTTGTTGGTTACTGGTTTATATGGCCACAGTTGTGTATTCTCATTGAACAGTGTTGGACAATATCATTTGAATAAAATACAGTAGGCTAATGATTACTTGTATGTTCAATTTGTACAACAATTACACCACTTACAATTATAACAGGGCGAGGGACCTATATTTTAAGTATTGAAATAATCAGAACTATTTGTGTTGTTGTTATTAAATTGTTGTTGTTGTAATACTTACCTCAATTCCACACTGACTTTTTGGCAGCCATCTCCTTAATATATTTTTATGACCCCGGTCTCGAAGAGTAGAAGTCGTATAGTGTGTGGACCGTCCGTGCATGCGCCAGTCAGTGCATGCGTGTGTGCGTCCGGTTAAGAAGTTGGTAACAGTTACTCAAATCAGCGCAGGGGTCATATGTGGTCCGTTATGCCACATTTTTTCTTGTTGTTTTTGGGTTTCCATTATGTTGTAATCACTATGTGGCATGTATTAATATAATATTATGATAAACATTAATTAACATGCTTTATAATAATATTGTGTTGGTTATTTGAAATAATGAAACAAAAAAAAATAATTCTATATGAGGAGGGGGTCTAGTTATCGGGCCACAAAATGTTGAAAACTAAAGAATAAATACTGCTATCATGCATAATTCATATCTAGGGATGTATACCTTTCAGAAAAATATAGTGGCAATTTGCCCCCTCAAGTGGTAGTGGTGACCCTATTTTCAGGCCTCTGGCTCATGCACTATTTAGGTCAGGGAACATGAATCTCAGTTGTGACAGTGTTTTGTTTGATGAGTTACGTTTACGTGTACGTTTGAACTGGGAATTCTGGAACTATGGACATGGGCATTCGCGTTGATATTTGTGTCAAAGTTTTCTAGTTATGTGTCTGAAGTTGGTGTGGTAAAAAAATAGTGTACCTAATACATGTAGTCTATTCTAGCCAGACTTAGATATCTCAGATAATCAGCAGCCAGTACATAGCAATAAAAGCAGACATTGCGGTCTGCTACCCACCTTGACACAGTTCAGTTTGCACATTATGTGCAGACTGATTACATGTGAGTTGGTTATCATATAAGGTAGCTCATACAACCTCATTTGCAATGCTTCCTAGTGAGGTTTTCTGGCCTCCCCAATAGCTACTTTCTATAAATCTACATTCTGTCCTGTGTTTTGTGTTCACTTCTTGATAGGAAATCTCACATGGAAGTAGTGCAAATCCATATGGATGCAGACCATTAGCATTTTTATGCCCCACCACGATAGTGGAGGGGGCATTTAGTGTTACCCTTGAACGTCCGTCCCCGTCCGTCCCGTCCGTCCAGCACAATACTTTAATGCTGGGGTAAATGTCTCATAATTTCTTCATCCTTTGACCGATCTGCTTCATATTTCATATACACATTGCTCTAATGGTCCTCTACCGCCCTGCGCCAAATTCACGTTCGTCCTGCCCCCGCCAAGCCCAGGGTCATGGTCACATACTTGGTGCTTCAAAAACTTTAACGCTCAGGTAAAATTTTGACTTCGAATTTGGCCTCATTTATTATCAAAGCGATATGTGGGGCATCCGTGTTCTATGAACACATTTTCTAGTTACAATCTGAAACTGTAGAGAAACTACTATTGTATTTCAAAACTTAAAGGTATACAATTATGATTGATAGCCACATACATTGTATATGAAAATAATAAAATTTACAGTAAAGTGTGCTATTCAATCAGTATTGACATTCTCTGCACACAACCCCATTATTCACCATTAGAAAATAACTAAAAAATAAAATATATGTCTAGGGTGGGATTCGAACCTAGAGGGATAGTTCGCCTTGTCATAGTTACGTGAAATTACAAACTTATTATTATGCAACCGCAACAATGAAAAAAGTTTTTGAACTTACGCATAGTGTTGCAATCATTGCTGCTGACATCATATACAGTCAAACTTGTGTTAAGAGACCACTCAAGGGAACTGCCAAAAGTGGTCTCTTAACGGAGGTGGTCTCTTAATAGGGACAGCCATGTGGAGTGGGTACACGGATGATATATAAAAAACAACACAGTGACAACACAGTCAAGTAATAACATGTATACACATATATGTATGTTTATTAAAGTAATAACATGTACAATGGAAAACATAAGTTTGAATACACTGCAGCTCCATTATAACGCGGTGGTCGCGGTCCAAGATTTCAAACCGCAATCGAATCCGACTGCGTTATAAAATTTCGGGACATGCACGGGTACTGGTACTGCACGGGTTACTGGTATCATTCGCATTTCGGTTACCAACTATTGCGGGAATTCCATTAGCAACGGACCCATATAAAATCATGTCATTTGAACAGAAGTTAAAGTAATTATTAATAATGCCTATGACATACAAAATTGTATGTATTAATGTATTAAACATACGAGTTATTTATAAAATCATGCTTATTACGTTGTATAGTGCTCACGATAGACAGACGCTTATTACAATGTATACTACTCGCGATCAACAGACGCTTAAACGGTTTAATTGGTAATAAATAATGCCTATGGTCACATGTCCTGCCTATTCATGCGGTTGATACGTGCATAATCTCGGGATGTGGGGTCACGTGATCTATTGTTTACGCTGCAAGTCATATTGATGAATGAAATTTACGATTTAAGCGAGATTGCCTTGGGCTGCAGTGTAAACAAGTAGACCACGTGATCCCATACCCTGACCCAGATAATGCTGAAACACCAGTCTATTTATAGAACGCTAAATACACGTTTTATGGATTATAGCCACCGCTTATAGCCGTGTTTCGAGCCGTGTTTTTCATGGGCGCTGACAGTTGCCGACGGTCGTAGAGGTCGTTAAACGCGTCGTATTTTGACGGAATGGGCCGTATTTATACGGTCGCTGGTCGCAGACAGCAGGTGGTCGTTCATTACGTTATTATGGGAAATTCGTCGGGCGGGATTCAAACCGGTCGCTTACAGCAGGTGGTCGTTTATTACAAGTGGTCGTTAGCAAAAGTTCGACTGTATAAGAATTAGTTTTTATTGCGGAAATAAATTTCAAGCAATAATTCAGATGTTGATTCGTACATATGTAGCAGCATATATTTTGCAGGCTTTTATCAATCACTTATGACATTATTAATGAATTAATGTTTGTTTTTACTGACCACTTAGAATTTTGAAATCGGGTGGAATAGTTCCACTAATATGTTAGTATTTTATCTGGATACAGCCCACAGTTGGATAAAAGTGGCTCTAATTGTAATTTTGTTCCTTTAATGATACACTAAGTATGTGATATCTGAAGTTTCAGATGTGATAAAAATGCTTAAAAAATTCAAGTTTAAAAGTTACAGCAGCAACAAGTTTTGTTTCTATATATTTTCAGATAAGCAGTGATGCCTAGAAGGAAGAATTGGAAGCGTTCCTTGGCGAAGAAGAGTGACCAGACCAACCATGAGGAAGCGAGTGGAGGGGCACCGACTGGTGGAGAAAGAAGGGTTAATCTTCCCTCCAAAAAGACAAGGGTTAATCTTCCCTCGAAAAAGACCGTGACGGTTAATCTTCCTACCAAAAAGACCAGAAATGATTGCCGATTGCCCTCAGAAATGCCACATGTTGATACTCATATTTCTACTCAAATTCACTTTCAAAATTCACAAAATTTTGCAAACGGGCCCAATTCCATTGATACAGCAAATCAACCAAAATTGCCATTTGATGCGACTAATGTTACATATGGCACATTCCATCAGAATGATGAACGGTATTCAAATTCTTCCAGAGGTAAACAGTGTACTGGAAATGTGTTAGCAATGCTTATGCACAGATATAGTTCAAATGATGTGTCTTCTGCTAGCATCGATAAGATATTAGACAGTGGAGATGAACTTTATCGGAAAATTATCGCATCGAGATCTTCAGCATGTAATAATAGTCCATACCTGAGCTTTGAAGAAATCCCCGATGTTTTATGGACACATACTGGCATATACAAAATTCACAAATTTCCCATTGTAAGTGGTGTTACTCTTGACACAAATGATATTTCAGACATTCAGACATTACAGAGCGCATTGCAATCAGCTCTGACGTTGTGTTCATCAGTCATGATAACAGTTGGTGCAATTTGTTCCTGTGTCTTTGTTGAAAACGGCATATATACATTTTTTGACTCGCATTGTCATACCCATGATGGACTCTCAACATTCCATGACACTGATAGTGCAATATCAATTTTGATTTCATTTAGTACCTTGGACGACTTAATTGGATATTTATATGCTCTTTATAATAGCATGCTCATTGACCTCGATTATCAGTTTGATATACTACCAGTACAGTTTTCAAAAGATCAGAATGAACAATCAAGACCGGCAACATTTGCCTCTAAAGAGCTTCTTAGTAACTACTTCGAAGACCGGAAAGTAAGAAGGGAAAATAAAAAAGATTCAATGTCATCATATGTACCTCAAGGAACGGAATACTTGTCAGGCAAAACAAAAGATAATAGAAAAACAAGAGCAGAATATCAAAAAGCTTACATGAAAGATAGAAGAGCAGATAAAATATATAGACACAATGAAAGGCAGAACGAACTGTCCAGTAAACGTACAACAAGGAGAGATAAAGTATATAGACACACTGAAAGGCAGAACGAACTGTCCAGTAAACGTACAGCAAGGAGAGATAAAGTATATAGACACACTGAAAGGCAGAACGAACTGTCCAGTAAACGTACAGCAAGGAGAGATAAAGTATATAGACGCACTGAAAGGCAGAACGAACTGTGCAGCAAACGTACAGCCAGACAAAGTGAAGAATTTAAACAGAAAGAACTGTCCAGTAAACGTACAGTGAGGAGCGATAAAGTATACAGACAAAATGAAAGGCAGAAAGAACTGTCCAGTAAACGTACAGCCAGACAAAGTGAAGAATTTAAACAGAAAGAACTCTCCAGTAAACGTACAGTGAGGAAGCGATAAAGTATACAGACAAAATGAAAGGCAGAGAAAGAACTGTCCAGTAAACGTACAGCCAGACAATGCGAAGAATTTAAACAGAAAGAACTGTCCAGTAAACGTACAGCGAGGAGCGATAAAGTATATAGACAAAATGAACAGGTATCTGATAAGAGCAGAAAATGTCTGAAGCGCAAGGATCCAACGTTTCGTGATAATGAAATCATTGTATCTAAAAGAAGAAAATTTGGATCTACTACCGTATTTAGCCGTGTATTGCGCGCACTGGTGTACAACGCGCACCTATATTTTGGGGGGAAAAATCAGGGGAAAAAATAGTTCGCGTCTATACCGCGCAACAAAAAAAAATAAAAAAAAAAAAAAAAAATAAAAAAAAAAAAAAAAATAGGCGGAAATTCCGTCACATATAAGAAAATTGCATTCCGAGTTCACATCCACAATGCTGAACGTGTGCTATTAGGCTCTCTCGAAGAGAAAAAATATCGCCAAAGGTCAGCTTTATGGCATAAATTAGACTTTATATTGTCTAAAAGTATGTTATATTTATTGTTATTTACTCATTAATATGCTTAATAAAAATTCATGATGCATGTAATAAACTTATTGAACCTACTTACGAAGAAATTTGTTGTATATAATTCCACCATATTTGCCATTCGTGTATAACATAATTACCCGTAATCGCAAACACACAGCAGGCTAGCCATGTGTAAACTTCTTCCCCAAGGCAGATATAACTCCCTACTAGTGACCTGCACACGAGAAATGGGCCCTAAACAACCCTTCCCCCCAGCCAAATATTGACACTGTGGACCACCGTGGATACGTAGGTACAGATAGTGTGTATTCACTGTTTATTAATTAGGTTTAACAATATACAGGTACTACTGATACACGACATTCCATGCCTAGCATAGCCCCCATACAGTGTATGCGCAGATGAATCAGGGGCTATGCTGGTCGCACATATCATAAGGTATTGATGCGTGAATACTTGTCAATATGTTACAAATATAGTAACACAGTCAGTCGGCACCTAGCAACGAAAAACGACCATTACCGAGTGTTACCGAATTCGATCTGAATGTGCGCGACGCTTGATTTAGCATCTAAAATCTTACATCAAGCGCTTATGGGATTGAGATGATCTGTCCTCATTAATTATTCACAGAATGGCAGACGTGTGACGTCACTTTGAAAATGTACAACCAAACAATACCCGACAGGCAACATTTGACCGATATGAGATCGGTACACCAGCGTAAATACAGAAAACACGTACATTTCCTCTAATACATGTAGCCTCTTATGTTACGAGCCTGGCTATATTAAATCCCAAAATATACCAATTTACCATCAATCTATACTTTACCGCACCCATTCATATCGATTGATTCCTTTTCTCTTGTTTCACACTATGCGTATTTAAACGTCTGTCAAAAATTGATATTTCCGTTTCCGGGCTTGTTTTGTTTTGCGTGAAATGGCAGAAATCAGTTGGAAAAAATGTTTGAAATTTATGTTCCTACTTATAACGCGCAGGGTGACTTCTGGATTAAAAATGGGGCTGAAAAAATGCGCGTAATACACTACTAAATACGGTATTCAAGAATGCATTGATACTTTTCATTCATATATTGCTGTTGGACCAATATATGTTTGTACCTGCTGTCAACAAACATGGTTTCATGAAGGTGTGTCAAATCTGACAAATGTATCTTGTATGTCTAAAAACAAAAACAAGTATGTTACTGGCTTAAAGTCTGTCAACAGTTGATATTCAGCCAACAATAAATGCATTACCAAGGCAGATGGATGAAAATTTCACAATCGCTGTGAAACTGAAAAAGAAAATGACTTACCGTAAATGTGATTTCACAGAAAATGTCAGACCGTCTGCATTACATTGGTTGATGAACAACAGTAAGTTTTACAAGAATTCAGGTATCCATATTGATGATGATTGGTTCAAAGAAGTCACCGAATGTGCCGAAGATACAGTTAGAGAATTTGTGTCAGATATAACTGATCCTTGTGACCGACAAGACCATGTATCAGATCTGCATGATGTTGCATCTGGATATGATTCTGATAATTTCAGTGAGACTGATACAATAGAAGAGCACATCGGAAATGCTGACACAATGATTGTTGATGGAAACGAAGAAAGTAAATGTGATAAAGTATATACATTTGCCCCGGGAGAAGGCCAACATCCACTAAGTCTGTATCAAGACAAGGACGCTGAATATTTATGTTTTCCGTCTATTTATTGTGGAGAATGACGATGTGAAAATGAAGACAGATGTGTTCCAGTTCATTACAGTGACATTGCCAAATGGGAGCTTCGAAGTGTAGACAGAAGAGCTGCTCAATCTGTACCCAATATATTTTTCAAGCTGAAAAAGATACAGTTGAAACAAATTAGTGACAAAGTTAATCTTGCATTGAGAAGATGTAGCACTAAAGGGAAAAAAATGACCGCTGCTGAGGCTAGAGATCCTGCTAAACAAGACAGCTTTGTCAGACTGGATGAAGGTTATTACATCTTCAGGCAACTGAGAAATTCACCGGCATATTTAGAGTCGCGGAAGAAAGATGTCTTTGCAATGATAAGGCAACTTGGCTTACCAACATGGTTTAAATCACTATCAGCTGCAGATACAAAGTGGAAGGATTTGCTGAAGATGTTGGTAAAATTAAATGAAGGAATTGAATATACAGATTCTTATATTGAAAGCCTCACATGGGCAGAAGTAACAAAGCTTGTGCGCAAAGATCCTGTAACATGTTCACGATATTTTGACCACAGAGTTCAGAAGATCATCAATATTGTCTTGAAGAGTCACCTTGAGCCAGTTGGAAAATTAAAGGATTTCTTTTACCGAGTTGAATTTCAGCAACGTGGCTCTCCTCATATTCATATGCTAGCATGGATAGATGGTGCACCAAAGTTGCAAGAAAACTCTGAAGATGAAATCATTGCATTTGTCGACAAATATCTCAGCTGCTCTTCTGAAGACCCTGCTGTAGCAGAACTGATACAGCTTCAAGTTCATAAGCATTCCAAGACATGTCGGACAAAAGGGCAAGGAGTTTGTCGTTTTGGATTTCCATTGCCTCCACTATCAAGAACAATGATACTTCATCCATTGGACAAGAATGTTGAGAAGTACAAGAAAATGTATTCTGAGATACAGAAAAAAATGAATGAGTTCAAAGAAGGACCAAACATTTCATTTGAAGAATTTCTGGATGACATTGCTGAAATGAATGAGGAAGAGTATATCAAGTGTATAAGAAGTTCATTGAATGGACCGAAGGTGTTCTTGAAACGACTGACATCAGAAACACGTGTCAATGCATTCAATACTACAGTCTTACTTGCATGGAAAGCCAACATTGACATCCAGTTTGTTTTAGACCCATATGCATGTGCTCTGTATATTGTGTCGTACATAAGCAAGTCACAGAGAGGAATGAGCGCAATGCTGGATGCTGCTGCAAAAGAAGCAAGAAAAGGAAACCTAGATCTGAAAAAGCAAGTCAGGCATATAGGTAATATCTTCTCAAATGCTGTTGAAGTCAGTGCACAAGAAGCTGTCTATTTGGTTTTACAAATGCCTTTGACACGATGTACAAGAGATGTAGTTTTTATCAATACATCACCTCCAGAAGAACGTGTCTTTCTGCTCAAACCAAAAGCTATTCTGGAAGAGCTGTCAGAGGAATCGACTGAAATTGTATCAGATAATATTGTCAAAAGATATGCAAAGCGTCCAAGAGTATTAGAAAAATGGTGCCTTGCAGATTATGTGTCACAGCTTGATGTTATTTACCCAAAATCTGACAAAATGTTAAATGAAGAGATCAATGAAGATGACCTTGATGAGAAAGGTGTTTCTGATGATGACAGTGACTGCCCAGAAGCTGACACTATTATTAAATTGAAGAATGGAATTGAGATTAAACGTAGAAAGAATTCTCAAGTTATACGTTATGTACGATATAGTGTAAAATCAGATCCAGAAAATCACTACAGAGAAAAGCTTTTGCTATTTTCTCCTTGGCGTAATGAACAAAATGGGTGGTTTTGAAACATTCAAAGAGCACTATATTTCAAAGAAGGGCATTGTTAATAAGTGCAAACAGTATGAGCATCACATGGAGGAGTTGCAACTTGCATGCCAAATGGCTCAGGAAGAATTGGATGCTTATGATGAATTAGCACCAAACACCCAACAAGCTGAATTGGAGGCTGAGCAAGAAGGTGAAACCGAGTCCGAAAGTTTTGTTTATTTCAATCCAGAGAGACCCATAGAACACCGCCAGTATGATATTGGGATAGATATTGGTGCATCATCTTCTGTACCATCTACCGATTCAAATACAGTGTTGTTGTCAGAGGAAAACTACTTTCAGTTGCTTCGAAGCTTAAATATGAAGCAGAGAGAATTCTTTAACCATGTCTTACATTGGATGAAAACAAAAGAAGAGCCTATGTATGCATTTTTGTCAGGTGGCGCTGGTGTTGGAAAATCAGTACTGATTAAAGCACTTTACCAAGCTTTGTATAGGCATTTGAATTTGAAAGATGGTGAAAATCCGGATGATATTAGAATTCTTCTATGTGCTTTTACAGGCAAAGCTGCATTCAACATTAATGGTGTCACCATTGCATCAGCCTTCAAAAAAAATTTCAAGCAAAGCAACCAGAACATGTCATGTGATGAGCTGAATACATTCAGTGTGAAATACAGAAAACTTGAAGTAATTATAATAGATGAAATTTCAATGGTTGGAAACAAAATGCTGAGCTTCATAGATCGACGATTACAACAGCTGACTGGTACTAAAAGGTTATTTGGTGGTATTAGCATCATAGCTGTCGGAGATTTATATCAGTTGATGCCAGTTGGAGATTCTTGGATATTCAAGGACTTGACCATGTGTGCAGCATCTTTGGCACCAAATCTTTGGAAGGAGAACTTCGAGATGTACGAGTTAGTCGATATCATGAGGCAGAAGGATGATTTGTATTTTGCACAGTTCCTTAACCGGCTTCGTTGCAATGAGCTGACAAATGATGACAGACTTGAAATAGAAAAGCACATTGTACAACATGATATGGAGAATTATCCAAGAAGTGCTCCACATCTATTCACAGAGAACAAATTTGTAGATCGATACAATGATGACTTCATGGCAAGTCTGACAGGAGAGAAAGTCACAATACCCTGCAACGACACACTTGTTTCAGCTGATATAGCAAAGTCAAAAAGAGAACATCTTATTAGAGTGCTTCCTGATGATCCGAATAAAACCGGTAACTTGTTGCAGTCATTAACATTTGCTGTTGGTATGATGTATGACGTAACGGTGAATGTGAATGTAGAAGATGGTTTGGCCAATGGTTCAACATGTGTAGTAAAACACATTGAATACAAAATGAAGGAAACAAGTCGCCCAAGTATCCTATGGGTATCATTCAGTGAGGAAAAAGTAGGCTGTGTGACGAGAGAAATATACAGAGCAAAAGGATTCTATCATGACAAGTTCGATTCAAATTGGACACCAATCTTTGACACAGAACGGTCATTTCTATTTTAAATTTCAATTTTAATTTTAAAACATTTCAAAGGATACAGTTTCCACTGAGACCATCTGCAGGAAAGACTATCCACAAAGCTCAGGGTTCCACCGTTGATGAAGTGGTCGTAGATCTCTCACAGACACGGGTGCGAAAAAATCCTCACATTCACTATGTGGCATATAGCAGACCAACGACATTTAAGGGTCTTCATATACTCAACTTCAATGAAAATGCTTTAGCAGTTGATGAGAAAGTGAAAGAAGAAATGAGTAGGCTTAGAAATGAGGCCATGCTGAATTTGTGTTATATTCCTTTGTATGAGGTGGATTCTACACAACTCAAAATTGTGTTTAACAACGTGCGGTCACTTCACAAGCATATTAGTGACATTAAGCATGATCTAAACTTACTTTGTGCCGATATGATTGGTTTGGCAGAATCACGACTTTGTCAAAATGATGAGGACAGGCTCTATGAAATAGCAGGATATGACATTGTACGAAATTATCAGGATTGTCCTGCATCTTCTTTGACCAGACGTGAGCATGGGCTTGTAATGTATGTCAGAAATGATTGTGAGATGCATAACATACACAGATACTCGTCTTCAAATTTGGAATTCATATTTGCCAGTGTATCACCTGTGGGAAAAGGACATTGTCAGGTTGTCTTTCTATACAAATCACCCGAGTGTTTGATGTCTGAATTTAGATCAAAACTTACTGCTCACTTGTTGCCCTTGCTCAATACGCAGTGTCCAGTTGTAGTGATTGGGGACTTCAATGTTGATTTGAGAAGTAGCTGTACCGAATTCATGAGATACATGGAAAGCACATTCAATTGTACTCAGTTTCAAGAGAAGGTAACTACAGACAGACGTTGTGGAAACATATTGGTCAGATCACAAGATCATATATTGTATTTTGGATGCTCACTCAGTTTAATTAAATGTCAAATGTTGATTTCTTATATAAATCCTACATAATTATACTGAACAAAATAAGTTTACCACGGTACTACAGTACTCCATCATTCACATGCCATTTCTGAACAACCTGTGGACCTTTTTAAGAAGTCGAGAAACACAACGTCGGAATAAAATGACAACGTGCAGCATAGGGGTGAACATGGAAAAGTCGCACAGACACGTTTGCATATTAATGGGTCCACAGTTTGAGATATGCCAGTTCATGAAATAGGTTGGTGTAAAATGTGTACAAAAATGCTTCCAAATAAATAACGTCATTGACGTCATGGATCTCTATCGTGTCTGCTAAAGAAATGCACATATGATTTTAACCTGGACGATACATGCCGAGGAATGGGTGACTAATCCATCATTCTGGCATCATACTCGTTCATTACATTTCTGAAATGTCACCTGACATGAAAAATTGAATGAAATTCCTTTGCTACCAGCGTTACCCCAGCTTAGCATGCATTCCTATACATACTGTCTGGTCAGGTCATACATGTACACATGTTGTCAATAATTTTAGCCTCTGTATGGTCTCGTTTTATTTTTCTTTCAACAGTGTGTCGACGTGTTTGGGATACTGACTGGACAGATCAGGAAACGACCAACAGTTCTGGATTCTGTATAATTTTCCGCCTTTCGTGTGTTTTATTTCATCAAAATCGGTGGAATAATAAGAAAGTTATTATAAAGACAATACATGCATCGAGTTTTCAAACACTTGATTTGGGCTGTTCACGAATCCAAAATGCGCACCCACGCACAGCTTGATTCCACCCTGTGTAGTTATATACGAACTTTGGATTATATACGAAACCACCGGCACCCATCGTAGATCTATACGTTCGGACGATGCATTGCACGTCTATCTACCGCACCCGTTATCCTGATATAACAAACCCAGCTGTGGCACATCAAATTCGGGGAATATAAGTTGGTGCGCTATTCTACCAGTGTCAAACTGATAAAACATATTTCAGCTATCCTGCTAGTGAATGACGCGATACAAAATCAAGTGCCTCTGACGAATGCCGTCATATAGGTAGTGCCTATTTTCATATTATGATAATTAAATGGGTTCTTGTTTGTGCTATTAGGGGTGAGGTACATCGACGGCACTTTCCAGACGAAAGTTGTCAAATGCAGGTATTTATCCTGCTTATGCCTTATGTATCAGTCATTATAAATCCCCTCCCCCCCCCCCCTCTCTCCGGCGGAATAGCGGGGCTTATATTTTTGTCAATTTAAAGCCCCGGTAAAAGCCCTGCACTGCGGGGCAACATGGTATGTGAAAGCCCCAGGGTGAACCCCAGTAAAGTCACCGGTAAAGCCCCGGGATATATCTCAGCTCATTTTTTTATCAACCATTAAAAGCCCCGGTAGTAGCAACATGTAGCGGGGCAAAATGGAACGTGAAAGCCCCGGGGTATGCCCCGGTAAAGGCCCCCTCCTCCCCTGGGACAGGGGGGGGGGGGGGGGGGGGGGATTCACATTGACTGATGCATTATCAGAGTGTTTCCCCCAGACTGTTTTAGCATGGCGCCGTTTTAAAATCTTCTCACGAACCACCAGACCGATTTCTACGAATCTTGGCAGAAATGATCAATGTACAATGCTTTTTCAAATTTCTTAAAATGGTGACCCCTGGGTCAAAAATGGGGTTAAATAGGAGTCAAATTTCATTTTTGACGGAATATGGTCTTATAATATATCAAATCAAAGGTATTGATGAGGCAATCGCTGTGGTGCTGTTTTCATCGAATCAGATGATTACATCATCCAAGATGGCCGCCGAAAGGTCAAAAGGTCGTTCTTTTATTAGAGATTTCAAATGTCTTCTTCATACAAACTGCTTGGCCATTGGTGGCCAAACTTCGCAGTTATGGTTCATTGGTAAAGCCTTTTCAGTTTTGTTAAAATGGCTGTCGTCGTTAATCCAAGATGGCCACCGTCTAAAAATAGCATAAATTCATAAAATATCTTCTCACGAACCACCAGACCGATTTCGACGAAACTTGACAGGAATGATCGATGTACAATGCTTTTTCAAAGCTGTTAAAATGGTGACCTCTGGGTCAAAAATGGGCATGGCCCGGGGGGTCAAATAGGGGTCAACTTTTTTACGGAATATGGTTATATAATATATAAAATCTAAGTATTGCAATAAAAAGTAGGCTGGAAGCATCCCGCTGTTGTGGTTTCCAAACCTCTCCAAGTTGTGTAAGATATATCTGTACATATCGCGAGACAACTCCTACCCTGGTGACTTCTCAAGTTTGTCTCATTGACATTTTGTGCCTGTCGTGGGCTTATTTTGATGAAAATGTAATTACAACTTTACATACCAATATTTGCTTGATTTTTGTGACATTGCACAGGTGAGCGATATAGGGCCATCATGGCCCTCTTGTTTTATGCCCCCCCCCGCCACCGAATGATGAGGGGGGCATATAGTGTTACCAGCGTCCGTACGTCGTACGTCCCGAAACCTTAACGCTGGGTAAATAGCTTATAATTTCTGTTTCCTTGCTCGGATCTGCTTCACATTTCACACACGCATTGCTCCAATGGTCCTCTACCGACCTGTGACAAATCCACATTCGTCCCACCCCCGTTAAGCCCAGGGTCAAGGTCACAGACTTGGTGCGTTCGAAACCTTAACGCTGGGTAAATGGCTTATAATTTCTGTTTCCTTGCTCGGATCTGCTTCACATTTCACACACGCATTGCTCCAATGGTCCTCTACCGCCCTGTGACAAATCCACATTCGTCCCGCCCCCGCTAAGCCCAGGGTCAAGGTCACAGACTTGGTACGTTCGAAACCTTAACGCTGGGTAAATGGCTTATAATTTCTGTTTCCTTGCTCGGATCTGCTTCACATTTCACACACGCATTGCTCCAATGGTCCTCTACCGCCCTGTGACAAATCCACATTCGTCCTGCCCCCGCTAAGCCCAGGGTCAAGGTCACAGACTTGGTGCGTTCGAAACCTTAACGCGTTCGAAACCTTAACGCTGGGTAAATGGCTTATAATTTCTGTTTCCTTGCTCGGATCTGCTTCACATTTCACACACGCATTGCTCCAATGGTCCTCTACCGCCCTGTGACAAATCCACATTCGTCCCGCCCCCGCTAAGCCCAGGGTCAAGGTCACAGACTTGGTGCGTTCGAAACCTTAACGCTGGGTAAATGGCTTATAATTTCTGTTTCCTTGCTCGGATCTGCTTCACATTTCACACACGCATTGCTCCAATGGTCCTCTACCGCCCTGAGACAAATCCACATTCGTCCCGCCCCCGCTAAGCCCAGGGTCAAGGTCACAGACTTGGTGCGTTCGAAACCTTAACGCTGGGTAAATGGCTTATAATTTCTGTTTCCTTACTCGGATCTGCTTCACATTTCACACACGCATTGCTCCAATGGTCCTCTACCGCCCTGTGACAAATCCACATTCGTCCCGCCCCGCTAAGCCCAGGGTCAAGGTCACAGTCTTGGTGCGTTCGAAACCTTAACGCTGGGTAAATGGGCTTATATTTCTGTTTCCTTGCTCGGATCTGCTTCATTTCATTTCACACGCATTGCTCCAATGGTCCTCTACTGCCCTGAGACAATCCACATTCGTCCCGCCCCCGCTAAGCCCAGGGTCTAGGTCACAGTTGTGCGTTCGAAACCTTAACGCTGGGTAAAATAGGCTTATAATTTCTGTTTCTTACTCGGATCTGCTTCACATTTCACACACGCATTGCTCCAATGGTCCTCTACGCCCTGTGACAAATCCACATTCGTCCCGCCCCCGCTAAGCCCAGGGTCAAGGTCACAGACTTGGTGCGTTCGAAACCTTAACGCTGGGTAAATGGTTATTTTATTTCTGTTTCCTTGCTCGGATCTGCTTCACATTTACACACGCATTGCTCCAATGGTCCTCTACCGCCCTGAGACAAATCCACCATTCGTCCCGCCCCCGCTAAGCCCAGGGTCAAGGTCACAGACTTGGTGCGTTCGAAACCTTAACGCTGGGTAAATGGCTTATTAATTTCTGTTTCCTTACTCGGATCTGCTTCACATTTCACACACGCATTGCTCCAATGGTCCTCTACCGCCCTGTGGACAAATCCACATTCGTCCCGCCCCGCTAAGCCCAGGGTCAAGGTCACAGACTTGGTGCGTTCGAAACCTTAACGCTGGGTAAATGGCTTATAATTTCTGTTTCCTTGCTCGGATCTGCTTCACATTTCACACACGCATTGCTCCAATGGTCCTCTACCGCCCTGAGACAAATCCACATTCGTCCTGCCCCCGCTAAGCCCAGGGTCAAGGTCACAGACTTGGTGCGTTCGAAACCTTAACGCTGGGTAAATGGCTTATAATTTCTGTTTCCTTACTCGGATCTGCTTCACATTTCACACACGCATTGCTCCAATGGTCCTCTACCGCCCTGTGACAAATCCACATTCGTCCCGCACCCGCTAAGCCCAGGGTCAAGGTCACAGACTTGGTGCGTTCGAAACCTTAACGCTGGGTAAATGGCTTATAATTTCTGTTTCCTTGCTCGGATCTGCTTCACATTTCACACACGCATTGCTCCAATGGTCCTCTACCGCCCTGTGACAAATCCACATTCAAATATGCCTTGTTTTCTTTGGCTGCCAGCGGGGGCATTCGTGTGCCGACAGGCCACATTTCTACTTTTTGTTGCATTAACCAAGACCCAAACCCCCGCACCCATGTATACCCACAACGCCCATACACATTATCATATAAAAACTCGTTGTTACATGTCACATATACTAAGACAAAGAAAATGTTTTTACCTCTATCAATTGTTCAATCATTTTGTACACATAAATTGTAAAATTTGTATGTATTATATGTAACAAAGAGAATAAAAAATTGAAATAAAAAAAAAATGGGTAGAAATGATCGATGTACAATGCTCTTTCAAAGTTGTTAAAATGGTGACCCCGGGGTCAAAAATGGGCGTGGCCCGTGGGGTCAAATTGGGATCAAATTTTATTTTTGACCAAATATGCTCATATCAAATTGAACGTATCGATGAGGCGATTGCTCTTGTGCAATATTTGACGCAATCGGATGATTATGTCATCCATGATGGCCTCCAAAAGGTCCATTTATTCGAGATTTTGAACGTCTTTTTCTCAGGAACCACATGGCCGATGCTGGCCGATGCTGGCCGAACTTCATAGTAAGTTAAGATCCTTGGGTGAAGCATTTTCAGATTTGGTAAAATGAGTCATCGCTTAATCCAAGATGACCACCATCTAAAAATAGCACAATTTGTTTAAAACACATATTCTCCTCTGGTGTTCATGGAGTCAGGTGAGCGAATTAGGGCCATCATGGCCCTCTTGTTTGTACTTTGTGCTATTGGTCACCTTCAGCTAGTGGAACTTCAGCTAAAGTAATTTCCCAATACGGATAGACTGTGATACGCTGTATCAGCCTCAATGCCTGATACAGCACCTTATTATCAGTCAGCCTGTGTTTGTATTTCAGGAAGCATTGAATGATAATGAAGTGGATAAAAAGCAACCAGGAAAGAAGCGGCCCCCATGCAAATGTCAAGGCCAAATGACAAATATTTGTTGGTCAGACAAGACGTCGGCTGGGAGTATCCGTGAGCCCCTGCTCACTTGCTCTAGTTCTGTATATATCAGGCTCGGTAGGAATTCCGAGGCTCATCAGTAGGAATTCCGAGGCTCGATGAGGAATTCCTTCTGATTCCGAGCCTTGCCTGATAAATATGACATCAATAGACACTAGACTGCTATTCTCTATTTACAACCAGTGTAGATCCAGATCAGCCTGTGCATCCGTACAGTCTGATCAGTATCCTCACTATTCGCCATTCCATGAATGAAATGCCCGTCTTGCTTCTAACAAGCAATACAGATCAGAGAGCCTCGGAATTCCTACGCATTTCCTAGCCTTACCTGATAAACTTGATATTAAAAGACACGAGTCATTCATTCATTCAGCTTATATTTAAGGGTGGGAATTGGCTCGAACACCTTCCATACCCGGTAAAAAAGACCACATTCTCTATCAATCTGCAGGAAGAGGAGGAGGCGGAGAGGCTCGAGGAAGAGAACCGGAGACGTGAGGAGGAACGAAAGCGCGAGGACCAAACGAGACGGGTAATTACCATTCGTTTCCTCTGTGGGTGTTACTGTAATGGGTAATTACCGCTCGTTGTCTCAATGGGTGTTGATGTAGCTGAGTAATTACTGCTTGTTATCTCAATGGTGCCAGGTAATTACCGCTCATTATCTTACTGCGTGTTACTGTTGCTGGGTAATAACTGCTCGTTATCTCGATGGGTGTTACTGTTGCCGGGTAGTTACTACTCATTATCTCAGTGGGTGTTACTGTAGCCGGGTAGTTACGACTGTAGCCAGGTAATTAACGCTTGTTATCTCAATGGACGTTGCTGTAGCCGTGAAATTACTTTTCATTATCTCCATGGATGTTACTGTAGTCAGGTAATTACCACTTGTTATCTCGATAGACATTACAGTAGCCGGGTAACTACTGATCTTATCTGAATGCGTGTTGCTGTAGCCAGGTAATTACTGCTCCTTATCTCGATGGAAGTTACTGGCGCATGCATGGTAATATTACTTTTTTCCACACTACATTTATTTATGGTGTAAATGATAGGTTGATCATGAGCGATACTCCTTTCCACAATCTGCCACTCTAATATTAGCAAACTCTGTAGATCCAGATCCGTCAGCTCAAAACGAGTCGTCTCATGATCTACAGCATTTGTCAGTATGTATGAATTTAAGAAATTAGTAATACAATTTCTAAGTATAACTTAATACTCCAAAACTTAACTACATTTATGTTACAGTGGAACCTCTCTAAACTGGATACCCTGGGAGATGCCCAGGGTGTCTGGCTTAGAGAGGTTTCACTGTAAATCAGGCATTTGATCATTCCGAGCCATAGTTGTGTGCTATGCGATCACTAACAGACATTATCACCTGAGGTAAATGACCAAGAAACTCATAAAAAATTAGATCACGTTTTTTCTTGGTGTCCGGTTTAGAGAGGTTCCATTGTACATATTGAGGGAAGAAAGAGTTAATTAAAATGTGGTTGGGAATGCAGGTGCAATGTACTTGAAAGAATTTCTGCCATCAATTTGTACACTGCTGATGTACTCAACAGAAAAGTATTAGGATAGTATGGGTGAATAAGGTAATTTATTTCAAATTTGTATGTTGGAGATCATTGACTCTGGTGGATGTGTTATAAAGTACAGTGCAGCCTCTACAACAGCCACCCACAGGAAGACACAAAACTGGCTGTTATAGAGAGGTGCAGGCTGTTATAGAGAGGTGCAGGCCGTCAAGTATCCTATATTTTCCTTATTTTTCCTATTTTTGGAGCAATTCCTATTTTTTCCTATTTTCTGACCAAATGTTACTATTTTTCCTATTGTTTGGCCTTTTTGAAAAGCCGCACACAATTTTGCCCAATTTAACTATGAACATGACAGTGAAATTGACATTATAGATACATATTGTACATTGTCACATAACAACAAAACTACTATTGCATACACAGTATTCAACTGTGTTAGATGGATATGGCAATCTTCTGTGCCATTTTCCAGCAGGTCGTCTTTTAGTTGCGAACGGCAACTCTTGCAATCTACTCCCGTACCGTCCGTAGCCAGAGTTACGATTCCACTCATAGGCCTTCTCTGCAGAATAGCGAATCACACGAACCGCTTGGCCCATGGTGGCCAAACTTCACAGTTATGGTCCATGGGTGAAGCCTTTTCAGATTCGATAAAACGGAGGTCGTCGCTAATCCAAGATGGCCGCCGTCTAAAAATAGCACAAATTCTTAAAAAATCTTCTTCTCATGAACCGCCAGCCGGATTTCGACAAAACTTGGTAGAAATGATCGATGTACAATGCTCTTTCAAAGTTGTTAAAATGGTGACCCCGGGGTCAAAAATGGGCGTGGCCCGTGGGGTCAAATTTTATTTTTGACCAAATATGCTCATGTCATATATCAAATTGAACGTATCGATGAGGCGATTGCTCTTGTGCAATATTTGACGGAATCGGACGATTATGTCATCCATGATGGCCTCCAAAAGGTCCATTTATTCGAGATTTTGAACGTCTTTTTCTCAGGAACCACATGGCCGATGCTGGCCGATGCTGGCCGAACTTCATAGTAAGTTAAGATCCTTGGGTGAAGCATTTTCAGATTTGGTAAAATGAGTCGTCACTTAATCCAAGATGACCGCCATCTAAAAATAGCACAATTTGTTTATAACACATGAACTCAATGTCACATTCTCCTCTGGTGTTCATGGAGTCAGGTGAGCGAATTAGGGCCATCATGGCTTGTTTGTACTTTGTGCTATTGGTCACCTTCAGCTAGTGGAACTTCAGCTAAAGTAATTTCCCAATACGGATAGACGTGATACGCTGTATCAGCCTCAATGCCTGATACAGCACCTTATTATCAGTCAGCCAGTGTTTGTATTTCAGGAAACATTGAATGATAATGAGGTGGGATAAAAAGCAACCAGGAAAGAAGCGGCCCCCATGCAAATGTCAAGGCCAAATGACAAATATTTGTTGGTCAGACAAGACGTCGGCTGGGAGTATCCGTGAGCCCCTTGTCACTTGCTCTAGTTCTGTATATATCAGGCTCGGTAGGAATTCCGAGGCTCATCAGTAGGAATTCCGAGGCTCGATGAGGAAATTCCTTCTGATTCCGAGCCTTGCCTGATAAACATGACATCAATAGACACTAGACTGCTATTCTCTATTTACAACCAGTGTAGATCCAGATCAGCCTGTGCATCCGTACAGTCTGATCAGTATCCTCACTATTCGCCATTCCATGAATGAAATGCCCATCTTGCTTCTAACAAGCAATACAGATCAGAGAGCCTCACGGAATTCCTACGCATTCCTAGCCTTACCTGATAAACTTGATATTAAAAGACACGAGTCATTCATTCATTCAGCTTATATTTAAGGGTGGGAATTGGCTCGAACACCTTCCATACCCGGTAAACAAAGACCACATTCTCTATCAATCTGCAGGAAGAGGAGGAGGCGGAGAGGCTCGAGGAAGAGAAACCGGAGACGTGAGGAGGAACGAAAGCGCGAGGACCAAACGGAGACGGTAATTACCATTCGTTCCTCTGTGGGTGTTTACTGTAATGGGTGGGTAATTACCGCTCGTTGTCTCAATGGGTGTTGATGTAGCTGAGTAATTACTGCTTGTTATCTCAATGGTGCCAGGTAATTACGCTCATTATCTTACTGCGTGTTACTGTTGCTGGTAATAACTGCTCGTTATCTCGATGGGTGTTTACTGTTGCCGGGTAGTTACTACTCATTATCTCAGTGGGTGTTACTGTAGCCGGGTAGTTACGACTGTAGCCAGGTAATTAACGCTTGTTATCTCAATGGACGTTGCTGTAGCCGTGAAATTACTTTTCATTATCTCCATGGATGTTACTGTAGTCAGGTAATTACCACTTGTTATCTCGATAGACATTACAGTAGCCGGGTAACTACTGATCTTATCTGAATGCGTGTTGCTGTAGCCAGGTAATTACTGCTCCTTATCTCGATGGAAGTTACTGGCGGCATGCATGGTAATATTACTTTTTTCCACACTACATTTATTTATGGTGTAAATGATAGGTTGATCATGAGCGATACTCCTTTCCACAATCTGCCACTCTAATATTAGCAAACTCTGTAGATCCAGATCCGTCAGCTCAAAACGAGTCGTCTCATGATCTACAGCATTTGTCAGTATGTATGAATTTAAGAAATTAGTAATACAATTTCTAAGTATAACTTTAATATCCAAAACTTAACTACATTTATGTTACAGTGGAACCTCTCTAAACTGGATACCCTGGGAGATGCCCAGGGTGTCTGGCTTAGAGAGGTTTCACTGTAAATCAGGCATTTGATCATTCCGAGCCATAGTTGTGTGCTATGCGATCACTAACAGACATTATCACCTGAGGTAAAATGACCAAGAAACTCATAAAAAATTAGATCACGTTTTTCTTGGTGTCCGTTTAGAGAGGTTCCATTGTACATATTGAGGGAAGAAAGAGTTAAATTTAAAATGTGTTGGGAATGCAGGTGCAATGTACTTGAAAGAATTTCTGCCATCAATTTGTACACTGCTGATGTACTCAACAGAAAAGTATTAGGATAGTATGGGTGAATAAGGTAATTTTATTTCTAAATTTGTATGTTGGAGATCATTGACTCTGGTGGATGTGTATAAAGTACAGTGCAGCCTCTACAACAAGCCACCCACAGGAAGACACAAAACTGGCTGTTATAGAGAGGTGCAGGCTGTTATAGAGAGGTGCAGGCCGTCAGTATCCATATATTTTCCTTATTTTTCCTATATTTTTGGAGCAATTTTTCCTATTTTTTCCTATTTTCTGACCAAATGTTACTATTTTTCCTATTGTTTTGGCCGGTTTTGAAAAGCCGCACACAATTTTGCCCAATTTAACTATGAACATGACAGTGAAATTGACAGTTATAGATACATATTGTACATTGTCACATAACAACAAAACTACTATTGCATAACACTAGTATTCAACTGTGTTAGATGGATATTGGCAATCTTCTGTGCCATTTTCCAGCAGGTCGTCTTTTAGTTGCGAACGGCAACTCTTGCAATCTACTCCCGTACCGTCCGTAGCCAGAGTTACGATTCCACTCATAGGCCTTCTCTGCAGAATAGCGAATCACACGAACCGCTTGGCCCATGGTGGCCAAACTTCACAGTTATGGTCCATGGGTGAAGCCTTTTCAGATTCGATAAAACGGAGGTCGTCGCTAATCCAAGATGGCCGCCGTCTAAAAATAGCACAAATTCTTCAAAAAAAAAAATCTTCTTCTCATGAACCGCCAGCCGGATTTCGACAAAACTTGGTAGAAATGATCGATGTACAATGCTCTTTCAAAGTTGTTAAAATGGTGACCCCGGGGTCAAAAATGGGCGTGGCCCGTGGGGTCATTTTAAATTTTATTTTTTGACCAAATATGCTCATGTCATATATCAAATTGAACGTATCGATGAGGCGATTGCTCTTGTGCATATTTGACGGAATCGGACGATTATGTCCATCCATGATTGGCCTCCAAAAAGGTCCATTTATTCGAGATTTTGAACGTCTTTTTCTCAGGAACCACATGGCCGATGCTGGCCGATGCTGGCCGAACTTCATAGTAAGTTAAGATCCTTGGGTGAAGCATTTTCAGATTTGGTAAAATGAGTCGTCGCTTAATCCAAGATGACCGCCATCTAAAAATAGCACAATTTGTTTAAAACACATATGAACTCAATGTCACATTCTCCTCTGGTGTTCATGGAGTCAGGTGAGCGAATTAGGGCCATCATGGCCCTCTTGTTTGTACTTTGTGCTATTGGTCACCTTCAGCTAGTGGAACTTCAGCTAAAGTAATTTCCCAATACGGATAGACTGTGATACGCTGTATCAGCCTCAATGCCTGATACAGCACCTTATTATCAGTCAGCCTGTGTTTGTATTTCAGGAAACATTGAATGATAATGAGGTGGATAAAAAGCAACCAGGAAAGAAGCGGCCCCCATGCAAATGTCAAGGCCAAATGACAAATATTTTGTTGGTCAGACAAGACGTCGGCTGGGAGTATCCGTGAGCCCCTGCTCACTTGCTCTAGTTCTGTATATCAGGCTCGGTAGGAATTCCGAGGCTCATCAGTAGGAATTCCGAGGCTCGATGAGGAATTCCTTCTGATTCCGAGCCTTGCCTGATAAACATGACATCAATAGACACTAGAACTGCTATTCTCTATTTACAACCAGTGTAGATCCGATCAGCCTGTGCATCCGTACAGTCTGATCAGTATCCTCACTATTCGCCATTCCATGAATGAAATGCCCATCTTGCTTCTAACCAGCAATACAGATCAGAGAGCCTCGGAATTCCTACGCATTTCCTAGCCTTACCTGATAAACTTGATATAAAAGACACGAGTCATTCATTCATTCAGCTTATATTTAAGGTGGGAATTGGCTCGAACACCTTCCATACCCGGTAAAAAGACCACATTCTCTATCAATCTGCAGGAAGAGGAGGAGGCGGAGAGGCTCGAGGAAGAGAACCGGAGACGTGAGGAGGAACGAAAGCGCGAGGACCAAACGAGACGGGTAATTACCATTCGTTTCCTCTGTGGGTGTTACTGTAATGGGTAATTACCGCTCGTTGTCTCAATGGGTGTTGATGTAGCTGAGTAATTACTGCTTGTTATCTCAATGGTGCCAGGTAATTACCGCTCATTATCTTACTGCGTGTTACTGTTGCTGGGTAATAACTGCTCGTTATCTCGATGGGTGTTACTGTTGCCGGGTAGTTACTACTCATTATCTCAGTGGGTGTTACTGTAGCCGGGTAGTTACGACTGTAGCCAGGTAATTAACGCTTGTTATCTCAATGGACGTTGCTGTAGCCGTGAAATTACTTTTCATTATCTCCATGGATGTTACTGTAGTCAGGTAATTACCACTTGTTATCTCGATAGACATTACAGTAGCCGGGTAACTACTGATCTTATCTGAATGCGTGTTGCTGTAGCCAGGTAATTACTGCTCCTTATCTCGATGGAAGTTACTGGCGCATGCATGGTAATATTACTTTTTTCCACACTACATTTATTTATGGTGTAAATGATAGGTTGATCATGAGCGATACTCCTTTCCACAATCTGCCACTCTAATATTAGCAAACTCTGTAGATCCAGATCCGTCAGCTCAAAACGAGTCGTCTCATGATCTACAGCATTTGTCAGTATGTATGAATTTAAGAAATTAGTAATACAATTTCTAAGTATAACTTAATACTCCAAAACTTAACTACATTTATGTTACAGTGGAACCTCTCTAAACTGGATACCCTGGGAGATGCCCAGGGTGTCTGGCTTAGAGAGGTTTCACTGTAAATCAGGCATTTGATCATTCCGAGCCATAGTTGTGTGCTATGCGATCACTAACAGACATTATCACCTGAGGTAAATGACCAAGAAACTCATAAAAAATTAGATCACGTTTTTTCTTGGTGTCCGGTTTTAGAGAGGTTCCATTGTACATATTGAGGGAAGAAAGAGTTAATTAAAATGTGGTTGGGAATGCAGGTGCAATGTACTTGAAAGAATTTCTGCCATCAATTTGTACACTGCTGATGTACTCAACAGAAAAGTATTAGGATAGTATGGGTGAATAAGGTAATTTATTTCAAATTTGTATGTTGGAGATCATTGACTCTGGTGGATGTGTTATAAAGTACAGTGCAGCCTCTACAACAGCCACCCACAGGAAGACACAAAACTGGCTGTTATAGAGAGGTGCAGGCTGTTATAGAGAGGTGCAGGCCGTCAAGTAATCCTATATTTTCCTTATTTTTCCATATTTTTGGAGCAATTCCTATTTTTTCCTATTTTTCTGACCAAATGTTACTATTTTTCCTATTGTTTGGCCTTTTTGAAAAGCCGCACACAATTTTGCCCAATTTAACTATGAACATGACAGTGAAATTGACATTATAGATATCATATTGTACATTGTCACATAACAACAAAACTACTATTGCATAAACACTAGTATTCAACTGTGTTAGATGGATATGGCAATCTTCTGTGCCATTTTCCAGCAGGTCGTCTTTTAGTTGCGAACGGCAACTCTTGCAATCTACTCCCGTAACGTCCGTAGCCAGAGTTACGATTCCACTCATAGGCCTTCTCTGCAGAATAGCGAATCACACGAACCGCTTGGCCCATGGTGGCCAAACTTCACAGTTATGGTCCATGGGTGAAGCCTTTTCAGATTCGATAAAACGGAGGTCGTCGCTAATCCAAGATGGCCGCCGTCTAAAAATAGCACAAATTCTTAAAAAATCTTCTTCTCATGAACCGCCAGCCGGATTTCGACAAAACTTGGTAGAAATGATCGATGTACAATGCTCTTTCAAAGTTGTTAAAATGGTGACCCCGGGGTCAAAAATGGGCGTGGCCCGTGTTGTCAAATTTTATTTTTGACCAAATATGCTCATGTCATATATCAAATTGAACGTATCGATGAGGCGATTGCTCTTGTGCAATATTTGACGGAATCGGACGATTATGTCATCCATGATGGCCTCCAAAAGGTCCATTTATTCGAGATTTTGAACGTCTTTTTCTCAGGAACCACATGGCCGATGCTGGCCGATGCTGGCCGAACTTCATAGTAAGTTAAGATCCTTGGGTGAAGCATTTTCAGATTTGGTAAAATGAGTCGTCGCTTAATCCAAGATGACCGCCATCTAAAAATAGCACAATTTGTTTAAAACACATATGAACTCAATGTCACATTCTCCTCTGGTGTTCATGGAGTCAGGTGAGCGAATTAGGGCCATCATGGCCCTCTTGTTTGTACTTTGTGCTATTGGTCACCTTCAGCTAGTGGAACTTCAGCTAAAGTAATTTCCCAATACGGATAGACTGTGATACGCTGTATCAGCCTCAATGCCTGATACAGCACCTTATTATCAGTCAGCCTGTGTTTGTATTTCAGGAAGCATTGAATGATAATGAGGTGGATAAAAAGCAACCAGGAAAGAAGCGGCCCCCATGCAAATGTCAAGGCCAAATGACAAATATTTGTTGGTCAGACAAGACGTCGGCTGGGAGTATCCGTGAGCCCCTGCTCACTTGCTCTAGTTCTGTATATATCAGGCTCGGTAGGAATTCCAAGGTCTCATCAGTAGAATTCCGAGGCTCGATGAGGAATTCCTTCTGATTCCGAGCCTTGCCTGATAAACATGACATCAATAGACACTAGACTGCTATTCTCTATTTACAACCAGTGTAGATCCAGATCAGCCTGTGCATCCGTACAGTCTGATCAGTATCCTCACTATTCGCCATTCCATGAATGAAATGCCCGTCTTGCTTCTAACAAGCAATACAGATCAGAGAGCCTCGGAATTCCTACGCATTTCCTAGCCTTACCTGATAAACTTGATATTAAAAGACACGAGTCATTCATTCATTCAGCTTATATTTAAGGGTGGGAATTGGCTCGAACACCTTCCATACCCGGTAAAAAAGACCACATTCTCTATCAATCTGCAGGAAGAGGAGGAGGCGGAGAGGCTCGAGGAAGAGAACCGGAGACGTGAGGAGGAACGAAAGCGTGAGGACCAAACGAGACGGGTAATTACCATTTGTTTCCTCTGTGGGTGTTACTGTAATGGGTAATTACCGCTCGTTGTCTCAATGGGTGTTGATGTAGCTGAGTAATTACTGCTTGTTATCTCAATGGTGCCAGGTAATTACCGCTCATTATCTTACTGCGTGTTACTGTTGCTGGGTAATAACTGCTCGTTATCTCGATGGGTGTTACTGTTGCCGGGTAGTTACTACTCATTATCTCAGTGGGTGTTACTGTAGCCGGGTAGTTACGACTGTAGCCAGGTAATTAACGCTTGTTATCTCAATGGACGTTGCTGTAGCCGTGAAATTACTTTTCATTATCTCCATGGATGTTACTGTAGTCAGGTAATTACCACTTGTTATCTCGATAGACATTACAGTAGCCGGGTAACTACTGATCTTATCTGAATGCGTGTTTGCTGTAGCCAGGTAATTACTGCTCCCTTATCTCGATGGAAGTTACTGGCGCATGCATGGTAATATTACTTTTTTCCACACTACATTTATTTATGGTGTAAATGATAGGTTGATCATGAGCGATACTCCTTTCCACAATCTGCCACTCTAATATTAGCAAACTCTGTAGATCCAGATCCGTCAGCTCAAAACGAGTCGTCTCATGATCTACAGCATTTGTCAGTATGTATGAATTTAAGAAATTAGTAATACAATTTCTAAGTATAACTTAATACTCCAAAACTTAACTACATTTATGTTACAGTGGAACCTCTCTAAACTGGATACCCTGGGAGATGCCCAGGGTGTCTGGCTTAGAGAGGTTTCACTGTAAATCAGGCATTTGATCATTCCGAGCCATAGTTGTGTGCTATGCGATCACTAACAGACATTATCACCTGAGGTAAATGACCAAGAAACTCATAAATAATTAGATCACGTGTTTTCTTGGTGTCCGGTTTAGAGAGGTTCCATTGTACATATTGAGGGAAGAAAGAGTTAATTAAAATGTGGTTGGGAATGCAGGTGCAATGTACTTGAAAGAATTTCTGCCATCAATTTGTACACTGCTGATGTACTCAACAGAAAAGTATTAGGATAGTATGGGTGAATAAGGTAATTTATTTCAAATTTGTATGTTGGAGATCATTGACTCTGGTGGATGTGTTATAAAGTACAGTGCAGCCTCTACAACAGCCACCCACAGGAAGACACAAAACTGGCTGTTATAGAGAGGTGCAGGCTGTTATAGAGAGGTGCAGGCCGTCAAGTATCCTATATTTTCCTTATTTTTCCTATTTTTGGAGCAATTCCTATTTTTTCCTATTTTCTGACCAAATGTTACTATTTTTCCTATTGTTTGGCCTTTTTGAAAAGCCGCACACAATTTTGCCCAATTTAACTATGAACATGACAGTGAAATTGACATTATAGATACATATTGTACATTGTCACATAACAACAAAACTACTATTGCATAACACTAGTATTCAACTGTGTTAGATGGATATGGCAATCTTCTGTGCCATTTTCCAGCAGGTCGTCTTTTAGTTGCGAACGGCAACTCTTGCAATCTACTCCCGTAACGTCCGTAGCCAGAGTTACGATTCCACTCATAGGCCTTCTCTGCAGAATAGCGAATCACACGAACCGCTTGGCCCATGGTGGCCAAACTTCACAGTTATGGTCCATGGGTGAAGCCTTTTCAGATTCGATAAAACGGAGGTCGTCGCTAATCCAAGATGGCCGCCGTCTAAAAATAGCACAAATTCTTAAAAAATCTTCTTCTCATGAACCGCCAGCCGGATTTCGACAAAACTTGGTAGAAATGATCGATGTACAATGCTCTTTCAAAGTTGTTAAAATGGTGACCCCGGGGTCAAAAATGGGCGTGGCCCGTGGGGTCAAATTTTATTTTTGACCAAATATGCTCATGTCATATATCAAATTGAACGTATCGATGAGGCGATTGCTCTTGTGCAATATTTGACGGAATCAGACGATTATGTCATCCATGATGGCCTCCAAAAGGTCCATTTATTCGAGATTTTGAACGTCTTTTTCTCAGGAACCACATGGCCGATGCTGGCCGATGCTGGCCGAACTTCATAGTAAGTTAAGATCCTTGGGTGAAGCATTTTCAGATTTGGTAAAATGAGTCGTCGCTTAATCCAAGATGACCGCCATCTAAAAATAGCACAATTTGTTTAAAACACATATGAACTCAATGTCACATTCTCCTCCTGGTGTTCATGGATAGAGGTGAGCGAATTAGGGCCATCATGGCCCTCTTGTTTGTACTTTGTGCTATTGGTCACCTTCAGCTAGTGGAACTTCAGCTAAAGTAATTTCCCAATACGGATAGACTGTGATACGCTGTATCAGCCTCAATGCCTGATACAGCACCTTATTATCAGTCAGCCTGTGTTTGTATTTCAGGAAGCATTGAATGATAATGAGGTGGATAAAAAGCAACCAGGAAAGAAGCGGCCCCCATGCAAATGTCAAGGCCAAATGACAAATATTTGTTGGTCAGACAAGACGTCGGCTGGGAGTATCCGTGAGCCCCTGCTCACTTGCTCTAGTTCTGTATATATCAGGCTCGGTAGGAATTCCGAGGCTCATCAGTAGGAATTCCGAGGCTCGATGAGGAATTCCTTCTGATTCCGAGCCTTGCCTGATAAACATGACATCAATAGACACTAGACTGCTATTCTCTATTTACAACCAGTGTAGATCCAGATCAGCCTGTGCATCCGTACAGTCTGATCAGTATCCTCACTATTCGCCATTCCATGAATGAAATGCCCGTCTTGCTTCTAACAAGCAATACAGATCAGAGAGCCTCGGAATTCCTACGCATTTCCTAGCCTTACCTGATAAACTTGATATTAAAAGACACGAGTCATTCATTCATTCAGCTTATATTTAAGGGTGGGAATTGGCTCGAACACCTTCCATACCCGGTAAAAAAGACCACATTCTCTATCAATCTGCAGGAAGAGGAGGAGGCGGAGAGGCTCGAGGAAGAGAACCGGAGACGTGAGGAGGAACGAAAGCGCGAGGACCAAACGAGCGGGTAATTACCATTCGTTTTCCTCTGTGGGTGTTACTGTAATGGGTAATTACCGCTCGTTGTCTCAATGGGTGTTGATGTAGCTGAGTAATTACTGCTTGTTATCTCAATGGTGCCAGGTAATTACCGCTCATTATCTTACTGCGTGTTACTGTTGCTGGGTAATAACTGCTCGTTATCTCGATGGGTGTTACTGTTGCCGGGTAGTTACTACTCATTATCTCAGTGGGTGTTACTGTAGCCGGGTAGTTACGACTGTAGCCAGGTAATTAACGCTTGTTATCTCAATGGACGTTGCTGTAGCCGTGAAATTACTTTTCATTATCTCCATGGATGTTACTGTAGTCAGGTAATTACCACTTGTTATCTCGATAGACATTACAGTAGCCGGGTAACTACTGATCTTATCTGAATGCGTGTTGCTGTAGCCAGGTAATTACTGCTCCTTATCTCGATGGAAGTTACTGGCGCATGCATGGTAATATTACTTTTTTCCACACTACATTTATTTATGGTGTAAATGATAGGTTGATCATGAGCGATACTCCTTTCCACAATCTGCCACTCTAATATTAGCAAACTCTGTAGATCCAGATCCGTCAGCTCAAAACGAGTCGTCTCATGATCTACAGCATTTGTCAGTATGTATGAATTTAAGAAATTAGTAATACAATTTCTAAGTATAACTTAATACTCCAAAACTTAACTACATTTATGTTACAGTGGAACCTCTCTAAACTGGATACCCTGGGAGATCCCCAGGGTGTCTGGCTTAGAGAGGTTTCACTGTAAATCAGGCATTTGATCATTCTGAGCCATAGTTGTGCGCTATGCGATCACTAACAGACATTATCACCTGAGGTAAATGACCAAGAAACTCATAAAAAAATAAGATCACGTGTTTTCTTCTTGGTGTCCGGTTTAGAGAGGTTCCATTGTACATATTGAGGGAAGAAAGAGTTAATTAAAATGTGGTTGGGAATGCAGGTGCAATGTACTTGAAAGAATTTCTGCCATCAATTTGTACACTGCTGATGTACTCAACAGAAAAGTATTAGGATAGTATGGGTGAATAAGGTAATTTATTTCAAATTTGTATGTTGGAGATCATTGACTCTGGTGGATGTGTTATAAAGTACAGTGCAGCCTCTACAACAGCCACCCACAGGAAGACACAAAACTGGCTGTTATAGAGAGGTGCAGGCTGTTATAGAGAGGTGCAGGCCGTCAAGTATCCTATATTTTCCTTATTGTATCCCCCGGACTCCGTCGGGGGATACTATGGATTTGACAGCACGCCGCGTCCGCGTCCGCGTCCGCCGCAGACACTTCTTGTCCGGAGCATAACTCGAACACCCTTTGGAATATTTTCATGAAACTTCACACATGCATAGACCACGACCCGAAGGTGTGTCGCGCGCAAGAATGACAACTCTTGCATAGCTAATTTTTGAGTTATCTCCCTTTTTTGTTTCGCGCACTGATTTCGTGTCCGGAGCATAACTCCACCACCCTTTGGAATATTTTCATGAAACTTTACACATGCATAGACCACGACCCGAAGGTGTGTCGCGCACAAGAATGACAACTCTTGCATAGCTAATTTTTTAGTTATCTCCCTTTTTTTTTTGCGCACTGATTGACCATAACTCGACCACCCTTTGGAATATTTTTATGAAACTTAACACATTCAATTAGACCACGAACCGAAGGTGTGTCGTGCACAAGAATGACAACTCTTGCATAGCTAATTTTTGAGTTATCTCCCTTTTTTGTTTTCGCTCACTGATTTCCTGTCCGGAGCATAACTCGACCACGCTTTGGAATATTTTCATGAAACTTCACACATGCATAGACCACGACCCGGAGGTGTGTCGCGCACAAGAATGACAACTCTTGCGTAGCTAATTTTTCAGTTATCTCCCTTTTTTGTTTTGCGCACTCTACAAACTGGACAATAATGCATGAAGACCTGTTTTCTCGTCTGCTCT
Source organism: Conchocele bisecta (assembly GCA_029237695.1). Classification (NCBI taxonomy): domain Eukaryota; kingdom Metazoa; phylum Mollusca; class Bivalvia; order Lucinida; family Thyasiridae; genus Conchocele; species Conchocele bisecta. The sequence goes on from CM055269.1 coordinate 82,972,966, forward strand.
GTACACCTTTTCTCGTGTGCTCTGTACACCTTACCTGTAGAGAGAACAAAAGAAACTGGGAGAACCATGTGCTAGCATGGGCCTAGTATGTGCAGATGTCCAGTGCTTGACCACTGCTGACCAGGTAATTTATACAGGTAAATCACTACATTGGGTACTGTGTTGAAATATTGTGGCATTATGTGGACCTGTGCAGATTTTTGTAGATAAATATAGACTATTAAAAAAAATTCTGGTCTCCAATAGCAAGCATTATTATTTTTAAACTTTTTTTTTTTAACTTTTTTTTTTACTTCTTTTTTTTCTTTTTTTTTTTTTCTTTTTTTTTTTCGTTTTTTCTTTTTTCATTTTTGTTTTCATTTTTTTTTTTTCTTTTTTCATTTGTTTTTTTCAAATTATTTTTATTTTTTTCAATTTTTGTCTAGTAGCATAAGGTCGTAAGTGCTTTATACAGACTATTCACCTGTGCATGTGCTAGCATTTGCAACTGACCACTGACCACTTACAGGTAATTTATACAGGTAAATGATTATATTACATTTCCGTAAACTGTGTTGAAAATATTGTGGCATTATGTGGACCTGTGCAGATATATGTAGATAAATATAGGACTATTAAAAAAAAATTCTGTGCTCCAGTAGCAAGCATTATTATTTTTAAACTTTTTTTTTCCATTTTTTTTTTTTCATTTTTTTTTTCAAATTATTTTTCAATTTTTGTCTAGTAGCATAGGTGGTAAGTGCTATATACAGACTATTCACCTGTGCATGTGCTAGCATGTGCAACTGACCACTGACAACTTACAGGTAATTTATACAGGTAAATGATTATATTACATTTCCGTAAACTGTGTTGAAAATATTGTGGGAATATGTGGACCTGTGTATATATGATATGTAGATAAATATAGGACTATTAAAAAACATTCTGGGCTCCAGTAGGGAGCATTATTCTTTTTCTTTTTTTTAATTAATTTTTTTTTCAATTTTTTAAACTGACCACTAACTTATTACAGGTAATTTATACAGGTACATTATTACATTTCCGTAAACTGTGTTGACAATATAGTGGCAGTATGTGGACCTGTGCAGATATATGCAGATAAATATAGGACTATTAACAAAAATTCTGGGCTCCAGTAGCGAGCATTATTTTTAAAAAAAAAATTTGTATATTACATTTCCGTAAACTGTGTTGAAAATATTGTGGCATTATGTGGACCTGTGCAGATATATGTAGATAAATATAGGACTATTAAAAAAAAATTCTGGGCTCCAGTAGCAAGTATTATTATTTTTTATTTTTCAACTTTTTTTTTCAAATTTTTTTTTTTTACATTCTTTTTAAATTTTTTAACTAACCACTAACTTATTACAGGTAATTTATACAGCTAAATTATTACATTTACCTAAACTGTGTTGACAATATTGTGGCAGTATGTGGACCTGTGCAGATATATGTAGATAAATATAGGACTATTAAAAAAAATTCTCGGCTCCAGTAGCGAGCATTATTTTTTTTATTTACATTCTATATTACATTTCCGTCAACTGTGTTGAAAATATTGTGGCATTATGTGCACCTGTGCAGATATATGTACATAAATATAGGACTATTAACAAATAATTCTGCACTCCAGTAGCTTCACACATGCATAGACCCTAAAGGTGTGTCGCGCAAGATTGACAACTCTTGCATCACTAATTGTTTAGTTATCTCCCTTTGTCCGTCACCGATTTTGTCTCCGGAGCATAACTCGATCACCCTTTTTTCAAACTACTTGTGTATCTGGGGAGGGGGATACACATGCGCTTGTCGACAAGCGTCCATTTCTAGTTTTTCCTATTTTTGGGGGTATCCGTGTATATATCAGGCTCGGTAGGAATTCCGAGGCTCATCAGTAGGAATTCCGAGGCTCGATGAGGAATTCCTTCTGATTCCGAGCCTTGCCTGATAAACATGACATCAATAGACACTAGACTGCTATTCTCTATTTACAACCAGTGTAGATCAGATCAGCTGTGCATCCGTAACAGTCTGATCAGTATCCTCACTATTCGCCATTCCATGAATGAAATGCCTGTCTTGCTTCTAACAAGCAATACAGATCAGAGAGCCTCAGAATTCCTACGCATTTCCTAGCCTTACCTGATAAACTTGATATTAAAAGACACTAGTCATTCATTCATTCAGCTTATATTTAAGGGTGGGAATTGGCTCGAACACCTTCCATACCTGGTAAAGTATTATAAAGTACAGTGCAGCCTCTACAACAGCCACCCACAGGAAGACGCAAACATATCCAACTTTCGCGGCCACCTTACCTGTAGAATGTCTGCATCAGTAGCGGCGAGTTTTATATGTAATTATATAGGAGACTATTACCATTTCTTACGTAACTTTTAAACTACACAACCGATTAAAAATGCACAAGTCAAATTTTAAACTTCAATTATTGTACTTTATGATGATGTTTCGATCGTGTTTTTAAAATAAAAATATTTTTGTCCTTTTTAGCTTTAAACATAGTCGGTAGTTTTTATATGATTTATATAGCAAATTGTGATTTTTCTTCTCGATTTTCGTTGGGAAAATTGCAAAATCTCTTTTTATAAGAATAGTTACAAAAAATGCACAGGTATTTTCAATTAGCTCATTCATTTTTCTATCTATTGATATAAAAATTATGTTTCTAAATTAATATTATTTTGGTCCTTTTTAGATAATAATAATGACACCATCTGTTTTCATTTTCTAGTTAGTGTATCACGGAAATCTTCGGCAATTTCCGTGATATTCGTTGAAACGGGCACCTGCTTACAGTGTAGCTGCGTGGGACGATTGTATGTTACCCGAGGCATGACCGTGTTGTCGGTAAAAGTATTTGTGAACAAAGTAACCAAATTAGACTTTGATTATCACGTACTTTGAAGCTAATAATTGGAGACGAGTGTATTTGTCACCGAAATATTAATCGCTCATTTTAAACACTGCTGATTATCTAACAAATTATACCGTTAATCCGAAACTAACGTCATGGTTGCGAATTAAAAGCAGTTAATTAGTAACTGCCGTGCAAACTGCGATTTGTGTTTTTTTAGATGCCGACAAGACTACTCAATTAAGAGACAATTCTTTACACATCTGTATCTTCATACAGACATACGATCTATGCTAGCAGGCATGGCTTCATCTCTCAGACCACGTTCTAATGTTAGCTACACAATTCTAAATGAAGGAGATTATGTTGTGGTTGACATTTATCCGGTCTGATCATACTTTAATCTGTACACTAGTAGTACAGACTGTGACAAATTATAGAATATTGAGCCCCAGTACAGACTAAATAACGTACAGTACAAGCCCTGATCAGATTGTACTGGGACACAGTATTGTATAATTTGTACCGGAGGATTTTCTGCTACAACCGCCCGACTCGCGGCTGTGTAAGTAGTCAAGACTTCACAGCGAACAGTGCAAACCCTGATCAGATTCGTGTTCATGTACATTACAGTGATTACAAAACAGCATACATTTTTTGTTGATTTATTACAGCTCACTGTGTACCTTTATGGAGCATACTAAAATATGTTTCGCAATTATGTAATTGTCAATATTGCAGCTAGAAGTAATTTATATAATTTTCACTTGTTATTCTGTGTTCAGTATACAGCTATAGATAATTATCGGTAATATGGTAATTATAATTTACTTCTTTTGTCTACGTTATAAGTGTTGGTCAACTATGCGGTATGAAATTATCTATGCTGGTTGAAAATCTGTATATCGCTCGTTTCTCTTGATAAACTATCCTATATTGTTTTATTACGTTAAATTCAGGGCAATATTAACAGGATTTAAATATATCATATCGGTACTCCTTTAAATAAGATTTGTATATTTTAAATGTTATACCTCAAGATAAACCTCAAGATAAACTGAATTAGTTTTTACTGAATATCAGTAAAAACTAATCCAGTTTATCTTGAGGTAAATGACACTTACACATCAGCGTCCAATTTTTGGCCTGTGTTTCTACCAGTATTACCACCGTATTGCATCGGGTTTTTTTTATAATAATTTTACGTATTCAACTGACAATTCCATATCTGCTCTGAAATGTATGTCAACTTTCAACGTCATTTACGGAAGATACTGATAGGACAGATTCTGAAAATCAATATCGGCAAATTACGATGATGTCTGCTCCGAAATTTATGCCAAATCCGAGACTCGATTACACCTGACACATACATATTACACACGAAATTCGTGTGTTGCTTTGTGTAAACAAAAATTGATAACGCTCAGTCGTGTCAAATGCCAGGTGTTCATCTGATGACATCATTCAGCGTGAGGCTGTAAACTGTGTGACCTTTAGGTTATGTTTTTAAATTTAACTGATTGGTCAATACGTCGTTTGATCTGTGCCGCAAACGTCGGGGAAAATCAAGGGGCAAAATAACCAATTACATGCTGAGGAGACGCTCTTATGTTTGCGGAAAATCCTAAATATTTTCCTTCTATGCACTCAGAAGTATATGTCGCGACCACCATTTGAACCGTCTAGTCAAGACGGTTTAAATGAGTGGTCACAACATGTACTTTCATTGAGAAATAAAAAAAAAAAAATAATTCATACCCGTAAAGGTGTATTACGTCAATTTCCCAAAGGAATGGGTTAAAGATACACTCTCGATTATACACAGATCTGTCGCCATATTTGCCGATATTGATTTCGAAAATATTTCCCGTAAATGGTGTTAAGTAGTATTCTTTGATGTTACAGTTCAAAGCATTTGGAAGAGTTGTGATCGCGGATTCGTGGTAGGAAGGAAATACATTTTCATTGGTTGCATAAATTATTGGACGAAATACTTGAATGAATGCGTGCGTGTCATTTGTGTTTACAATAACACCGGTATGGAATAATTTGCTGATTCTTACGTGTTTCACCGAAAGGACTCGGGCCAGTTGTGTTACCGTAATACTAGTGCATATACAAATATTAATTATTGCAAATTCAACACATTTTTTTGCTGTCCGAAAACTTAGGGTTAACAAAATGTCCACATTTTTCACCTGTCCGAGTTTTTAGAGACACAAAAAATAATTTATTTCCTTGAAAAATAAGGGTGTCCGAAAACATAGGGTCAGTACGGTACTTTGCTAAAGCTCGCCCCAATAAAGTTGTCTTGTCGAAACCGAATATATTTTATATTCTAAGGCACTAACCATGTATTTACTTTATACCGCAACCCATTTTACGTTACGTCGCGTTGATTTATGACGTAACGTCAAGTTGTCTGACTGACGTCATTACGGCCGTCTTGGATGAGGAGGACAAGGAGCATTACGGAAAACATTTTATTTTAGAAATTCGCCCCAAAACCATGCTAGCTTCCTTGGAAATGATCCAAATAAGAAAACAAGAGCTAGTTTGTTCAAATTCTGAAATTATTGCGAAAAATCGATTTGAAGTGGGACAGTTTTGACAAGGTGGAGGAGCTCGAGAAGCTGGTCGAAAAACAACTTTTTTAGAAATTCACTCCCAAATCCGGCTAGATAGCTTGGAAATGGTCTAACTAAGAAAACAAGAATTAGTTTGTAAAAAACGGTCCAGTAATTCTAAAATTATTCCAACACTATTGAGGTGAAGTGAGACACTTTTTCCGTTGCTATTTTGTACCCACTGATCACATGACGAGAGGTCAAAGTTGAGAAAATAAATCTAGTACGGCTGGTACCCGGTTACATTGTAATTATTGAACATGTACATGTTCTTGTACAGGTAATACATGGGATTTAGTACTAAACCCATTGACCCGGCCATAAATGACCTTAGCTGTTGATAGGCCGTTAAACCCCAACAAACAAACAAACAAACAAACAAACAAACAAACAAACAAACATTGTAATATGTGCAAACTGAGTACCAAAACAAAAGTGCAAGTTTATTATGCTACTTTGATGTATATACGGTTAGTAGCGAATATAGATGATGTTTATTCAGGCCCCTTTATAGGTTACTTCAGACATTGGTTGCGGTATAAAGAGCATATAATTCTACCCATACGTCATGTATGACGAAATTGCGATACATGGATAACTAATGTACACAAATCAACTAACCGGGTTTGATCTCACCTGGAAGCGAAACGTGTAAAGCTAAACATTGACACCTACCTGATATGAGGCCTCTAAATCATGAGCATTCGTTACAACGTACGTTTTATATATATGTGGCACGCATAGACGCTGTCAATATTGATTTCAGAGCAGGTGACGGGACTTTTGTTGATGAAAATATAAAAATGATGTTAATTGAGAATATATTTCCATTTATCAGCGATGATTGAACATGCAGTCATGGGGAAAGTTTTGCTGAAATAGAATATGCTGATCTGCCTTATACAGACTTATGGTTGTATGGGAAATGATTAAATATTTCACTGTAATTTAAATGTATGTATATTAGCCCGAGAGCTGGGGCATTTTTATTTACAATGTTGAGCCCGAAAGGTTTGATGATCGATTCTCATGTAAAATTTTGTGATGAATTCGAAAATCCATTTCTTACAAACATCCGGTGGGCCGTTTTCTTGCAATTCCAAGATGGCCGCCAAAAGTTTGCTAAAATCATGTATCTCAAAAATGACTCTAAAATTAAATATACCTGATATATGCCCATCAAACTTGCGTTAATTTACTAAATTCATGTCACAGAATAATATTCAAGCACAATTATGTGTATATTATTATCGAAAATTATCGGAAATCATGAAAATATTAGAAAAATAACAAAAACATATATAAAAATGAGATTGTATTCCTAGAAAATACTGAATATCTTGGCATTTTCTTGCATTACATAAGCTATCCTGACATTTAAAGATTGCCTATATGTATCCATTATTCAGAGTTGAAAAAAAATATGTCCCTGGTTTGATTGATTGTGAAAATATTTTAAGTTAAGTACCCTTACCCCACCACAATGTATATCAGTCCGCCGCGAATATTAGAACCAATATGTGTCTGGATGCTATTAGCTTACATAATAGGAAGCAGTTTCACCCAAAGCACATATATCAATATACTCTTCGGTTATTAAATCGACAAATTGTTGACCTTTCAGAAATCCAAGATGGCCGCCAACCAGCGACCCATATCTGAAATAGTTCGAGTTAGTTATATAAATATGGATAAATAAATACGGCGTTGTTTTTTGATAAACATAAACATCTTTTCATCAGAGATAAATGTTAGCATTGTTAAAATACTATCTGCGAATCGTTGTTACGCACCAAAGTAAATTCACATGTCGTATGCGCCTGCATAGCGAAAGTTGAAAGACATTACAAACACAATTATATTGACCTTTATATATTTGTCGTTGAATTTGGTTTTGAGTATTGCACCTCGCCTACTCTAGTGTCCATGTCTGTATGTCTGTCTGTGTTTATTGTGTGGTTGTACATGTGTCAGTGCTGTATCGGGGCTGGCAACTTACAATGGAAACACAATTTGCCACACAAACGTGCATACTGCACGTTGATACAGATGCCAAATTGTCGGATCAATTGAAAACATTTGACAAAAACACATGGGTAAAGGTTAGGGATGCTGATAAATTCAGGCACCTCAAAGTAAAATCATCAAACTTTTACAATATACATATCCCCGACAACTATGACAATACAGTTTGCTATCATTCGAGGATTTCACTGCAACTCCCAAACAAAAGCAGGGTTTAGATATGGAAGGAACTGGCGACTGTCAAACGCAGCATACGTTAAGAAGTCAAGTGGAACATGCGATAGCTAGTAGTTCAGGAGTTTGTGCCCAGGTGCTTATTTTGTAACCAGGTTATGAAAAAGTACAAAGGTAAGTGTGAACCACTAGATACAGTACGCTCAGCGTGAATTTTGCCTTCTCCCACCCGACCCCGTGATCAGATGGAGAGTGGACGTGGAAATCCCACTCGGCGCGGTGGAGAGGCAAAATGTTCACCGTGGGACAATTTTCAAGACCAAATCTCCTGCACACCGCGTTAACCCACGGCGCATCACCGTGCCAGTATACAGGTAATACGGGCAGCGAAGAGAGCATTTATGGCCGAATTACTGGAGATTTGTACCCCCCGTGACCCACCGTGTTAACACACGGCGAGTCACCGTGACCGCATACAGGTAATACGGTTAGCGAAGAGTGCAATTTTGTATTTTGAAAAAGTAAAATGTAGAACTGAAGGAATGCAACTTAACATTACGATTTAATTTCGTCCGTCCCGTCGGCAGCAAAGGTACTTTACAAAGAACCGAATATTTTTAGGAATAATGTACGTTCCTTCACGACGAGGAAACAAAATGTAAGGTTCTTAATATTTGTTTCTACTCGGAAATCGAGCGACCATACATATTTAAAATAACAGCTGACGTAACGGCGGAAAAAGGTAAACGGGTTACGTGACAATTAACATTTACTTCCAAGATTTTCATGTTGTAATCGATCGCATTTCCTGTTTTAATAAGGGAATAAAATGAATATAAAAGCATCAATATTTCTTCTATCAACATATATTTTGACAACACACAATAATCGTCTTAGGAGACGATTCTCGTGCGCTGCCAAAATATATTTTTATCAAGAAATTAAAAACAGGAAAAAAATCTACCGGTTCAACAAAAAATTCCTACAAAAACATATTTTGACAAAACTTGAAAATCGTCTAAGCAGACGATTCTCATATGCACTGTACTGTCAAAACATGTTTTGTTGAGAATATGATGCATTTTCGTTTCGGCGATCACGCTTCGCGTTTTCGTGATCGATCACGCTTCGTGTTTTGTTGTGAATATGCTTCAGCTCTCGCGATCACGTTACATAATGCGAAACATGTTTTGTTGAGAATGCGTTGCATTTTCGTTTCAGCTCTTGCGATTATTTCACGATCTATCATGCTTCGCGTTTTCGCGATCTCGACCTATGCGCAAGATCGCGAAAACGTGAAACATGTTTCGTTGAGAATATGTTACATTTTCGCGAATTTTCGCCAAATTGTAACATGTCCCTGATAGGACATGTACACATCGTCTTAGGAGACGATTGTTATGTGCTGCCAAAAACATGTTTTTATTAAGAAATGGAACAAATATGGACAAACATCAATATTTTTGACAATAAAAACATGGTTTGACAAAACATGAGACGATTCTGATGTGCTGCCAGTACATGTTTATTGAGTAAATAAAGGTTCCGTTACATTTTTTTTAGATTCTGCACCGATCAATACTATGGAAGAAATATTTTTATCAAACGCGGTGAAAACCGCTATGCTATAAGAGAGATCAGTTCCATTCCATTAATAAATATGTGTAGAGTAATTGATCGTAAATGTGCTGCTCTTGTGTCGGCGTGTCATTTCGTAACCTTTGATGTCTCACTTTCCAACACCGACACACGTCCCAGTAGGTCACGTGCTTATGATGATGTATGACGTGATCGTACAAAACCGGACTTATTGCATATGTGACTAGCGGAGACCAACACGTGTTCACCATCAGTAGATCGTAACATGTCCATAACAGGACACGTAAATCGTTTTAGGAGACGATACTCATATGCTGCCAAAATATGTTTATTAGAAAAAATAATGTTATTTTTTTGACAAAACATGAGAATTGCCTCCTAAAACACGAGAATTATAATGGTGTTCTGTTAGTGTCGTGTAACTCGCATTTACTCGATCTCGACCTCTACACGAGATCGCGAAAACGCTAGGCCAAATCATGGTTTGACAATCACATCATGTATACCCTTCTGTGGGAAATAATAGCTACGATACACACAGAGCCGAACTAGAGCTTCGTAGTATCGTCATCATAATATCGTACTATCGCCATCGTGTTACCGACAGACCAGTGGGGTGGAAATATGGAAGTATGTTTTATGTCTAATGCGAGGTAAAATATTGTTATTTATATTGCAGTTGTTGCACAAGCTCATCACAGGTTGAACTGATCGTGTCCTGATCTTCTGCGTCTTCACGTGGCTGCAACATACATAAAACATGTTTCATATGTATCTGACATATTCCCCATGAATATCCACATTTCTTCTATATTCTTAATTAAAATAATGTGTTTACACATGATAATCGTTTCCTAAGGCGATACTACAGTGTCCTGTTAGGGCCAGTTACATTCTCGCGTTTTCGCGATCTCGATCCATGCGCCAGATCGCGAAAACGCAAAGTGAGATTGCGAGGTGAAAATGGGACATTATATTATATTCAGTCGTGCGTTTTCGCGATCTTGCCTCGTGTTGGAATTGCGTTTTACTTGCATGCATGAGCAAAGCGAAATTTCAAGACGTATCCGTTTTACACACCATGAGCAAACCCTGTATTTACAAAAGCGGAAGGCGATTTCGCGATGCCAAAGCGCGAGATGATTCTCATGTTTTTAGGAGACGATTCTCATGTTTTGTTCTTGTTAAGAAATATGTTTGTTTTTTCTAATAAACATGTTTTGGCAGCACAGAATCGTCTCTTAAGACAATTCACATGTTTCGTCAAACAATGTTTTTGTGAAAATATTGGTATGTTTGTGAACTTCGTCTCGACCGATGATTCTCGTGTTTTTAGGAGATGATTATCATGAGTTGTCAAAATACGTTTCAGTTTAACAATAAACAAATATGAACCAAAATCCAATGAATGCATATATATAAGAAAGGAAAAATGTATATATTTTAAAAAAAAAATGAATAAAAAAACACAAACGCAAGTCAGAATAAGTGTAAATGTTTGGGTACTATGCTATTACTGTACAGGTAAGCCAGCCTGGCATCCCGGTGGAATGCGGGGTCGTATCACGGGGGAACACCGTGGTCGTTTTATGGCTATTGGAAGTTCGTCCAGCTTGGTCTCCGTCCGGGGTGGTAATACAGGTAAAACATATGGTCACCGTGGGGAGGCACATAACTCCCATAACCTTGATTTTCCCACTCTGAGAAAATGCCTCCCACCGTGTGAGAGTGGAAAAGGCAAAAAACACTCTGAGCGTACTGTAAATAGACACTGGCCTGGCGTTCTATTTACATGCAAATGGAACCTCTCTAAACCGGACACCAAGAAAACACCTGTGATCTTATTTTTCATGAGTTTCTTGGTAATTGTATCCCCCGGACTCCATCGGGGGATACTATGGATTTGACAGCGCGCCGCGTCCGCGTACGCGTCCGCCGCAGACACTTCTTGTCCGGAGCATAACTCGAACACCCTTTGAATTATCATGAAACTTCACACATGCTAGACCACGGCCCGAAGGTGTGTCGCGCACAAGAATGACAACTCTTGCATAGCTAATTTTTGAGTTTTATCTCCCTTTTTTGTTTCTCGCACTGATTTCCTGTCCGGAGCATAACTCCACCACCCTTTCGAATATTTTCATGAAACTTCACACATGCATAGACCACGACCCGAAGGTGTGTCGCGCACAAGAATGACAACTCTTGCATAGCTAATTTTTGAGTTATCTCCCATTTTTTGTTTCGCGCACTGATTGACCATAACTCGACCACCCTTTGGAATATTTTTATGAAACTTAACACATTCAATTAGACCACGAACCGAAGGTGTGTCGTGCACAAGAATGACAACTCTTGCATAGCTAATTTTTGAGTTATCTCCCTTTTTTGTTTTCGCTCACTGATTTCCTGTCCGGAGCATAACTCGACCACCCTTTGGAATATTTTCATGAAACTTCACATATGCATAGACCACGACCCGGAGGTGTGTCGCGCACAAGAATGACAACTCTTGCGTAGCTAATTTTTCAGTTATCTCCCTTTTTTGTTTTGCGCACTCTACAAACTGACAATAATGCATGAAGAAACCTGTTTTTCTCGTCTGCTCTGTACACCTTTTCTCGTGTGCTCTGTACACCTTACCTGTAGAGAGAACAATAGAAACTGGGAGAACCATGTGCTAAGCATGGGCTAGCATGTGCAGATGTCCAGTGCTTGACCACTGTTGACCAGGTAATTTATACAGGTAAATCACTACATTGGGTACTGTGTTGAAAATATTGTGGCATTATGTGGACCTTTGCAGATATATGTAGATAAATATAGGACTATTAAAAAAAAATCTGGTCCCCAATAGCAAGCATTATTATTTTTAAACTTTTTTTTTTTATTTTTTTTTTTTTATTTTTCATTATTTTTTTTCATTATTTCTTTTCATTTTTTTTCTTCAAATTATTTTTCAATTTGACTGGAAAAAAAATCTGGGCTCCAGTAGCAAGCATTATTATTTTTAAACTTTTTTTTTCCATTTTTTTTTTTTCATTTGTTTTTTTCAAATTATTTTTCAATTTTTGTCCAGTAGCATAAGGTTGTAAGTGCTATATACAGACTATTCACCTGTGCATGTGCTAGCATGTGCAACTGACCACTGACCACTTACAGGTAATTTATACAGGTAAATGATTATATTACATTTCCGTAAACTGTGTTGAAAATATTGTGGCATTATGTGGACCTGTGCAGATATATGTAGATAAATATAGGACTATTAAACAAAATTCTGTGCTCCAGTAGCAAGCATTATTATTTTTAATTTTTAAACATTTTTTCCATTTTCAGGTAAATGATTATATTACATTTCCGTAAACTGTGTTGAAAATATTGTGGCATTATGTGGACCTGTGCAGATATATGTAGATAAATATAGGACTATTAAACAAAATTCTGTGCTCCAGTAGCAAGTATTATTATTTTTAATTTTTAAACATTTTTTCCATTTTTTTTTCACATTTTTTTTCTTCAATTTTTGTCTAGTAGCATAAGGTCGTAAGTGCTATATACAGACTATTATCATATAATAAAACAATTATTGACTAGTGAGCCATAGAATATAATCTGATATTCTATGGTTCACTAGTCAATAATTGTATAATATGTTCGGGCCAGTGAAAATTGCTTTCGGTGGGCCCAGGCTCGAGGTCAAGGCGGGACAAGGCGAGGCATCTGATTCCGCGGAATTCTTGTTTACTTATCTCCCTTTGTTGTTTCGTGCTCTGATTTTGTATCCAGAGCATAACTCGAACACGCATATACGCATTGCTCTAATGGTCCTCTACCGCCCTGTGCCAAATCCACGTTCGTTCTCCGCCCCCCGTCAAGCCCAGGGTCAAGGTCACATACTTAGTGGCTTCAAAAACATTAACGCTTGGGTAAATATCTTATACTTTCTGTTTTCTTTCATGGATCATGGATCATCTTCATATTTCATATACGCATTGCTCTAAAATGGTCCTCTACCGCCCTGTGCCAAATCCACGTTCGTCCTGCCCCACCAATCCCAGGGTCAAGGTCACATACTTGGTGCTTCATCAAAAACTTTAACGCTCAGGTAAATATCTTATAATTTTTATTTCCATTCACGGATCAACTTCATATTTCATATACGCTTGCTCTAATGGTCGTCTACCGCCCTGTGCCAAATCCACGTTCGTCCTGCCCCCGCCAAGCCCAGGGTCAAGGTCACATACTTAGTGCTTCAAAAACTTTAACGCTCGGGTAAATATCTTATAATTTCTGTTTTCTTTCATGGATCATCTTCATATTTCATATACGCATTGCTCTAATGGTCCTCTACCGCCCTGTGCCAAATCCACGTTCGTCCTGCCCCCGCCAATCCCAGGGTCAAGGTCACATACTTGGTGCTTCAAAAACTTTAATGCTCAGGTAAATATCTTATAATTTTTCTTTCCATTCACGGATCAACTTCATATTTCATATATGCGTTGCTCTAATGGTCCTCTACCGCCCTGTGCCAAATCCACGTTCGTCCCGCCCCCGCCAAGCCCAGGGTTAACATCATATACTTAGTGCTTCAAAAGCTTTAACGCTCAGGTATCTTATTAATAATTCTGTTTTCTTTCACGGATCAGCTTCATATTTCATATATGCATTGCTCTAATGGTCCTCTACCGCCCTGTGCCAAATCCACGTTTGTCCTGCCCCCCGCCAAGCCCAGGGTCAAGGTCACATACTTGGTGCTTCAAAAACTTTAAACGCTCAGGTAAAAGAAAATTTTGACTTGCAATTTGGCCTCATTTATTATCAAAGCGATATGTGGGACATCCGTGTTCTATGAACACATTTTCTAGTTTATTAAACTTCACACATGCATAGAAGACGACCCAAAGGTGTGTCGCACGTAAGAATGACAACTCTTTTGCGTCGTTAATTTCTTAGTTATCTCCCTTTGTTGTTTCGTGCACTGATTTCGTGTCTGGAGCATAACTCGAACACCCTTTGGAATATTTTCATGAAACTTCACACATGCATAGACCACGACCCTAAAGGTGTGTCCCGCAAGAATGACAACTCTTGCATCACTAATTCTTTAGTTATCTCCCTTTGTTTTTCCGTCACTGATTTTGTCTCCGGAGCATAACTCGAACACCCTTTTTTCAAACTACTTGTGTATCTGGGGAGGGGGATACACATGCGCTTGTCGACAAGCGTCCATTTCTAGTTTATCTGGGTAATAATGTCTGTTCGTGATCGCATAGCACACAACTATGGCTCAGAATGATCAAATGCCTGATTTACAGTGAAACCTCTCCAAGACGGACACCCTGTAGACCTCCCAGGGATGTTTAGAGAGGTGTCCACTGTATCGGGTATCGATTTGCGCTAGAAATGCGTAAGTATAACGTTGTTTTCAATGAAAGGAACACAGACTTGTGTACTTTGTGCCATCGGTAACCATCAGCTAGTGGAACTAGCTAGTAATTTCCCAATATGGGTAGACTTTGATACGCTGTATCGGCCTGAATGCCTGATACAGCACCTTATTATCAGTCAGCCTTGTATTTCAGAAAATTCCATTGGCAGAACCCGAGAATACAAGCCTACCTGATACTCCCAAAGGTAAGTTTTGCTTTCTCAAAAAGGAGGATGCGAGATTGTATGTGCATCTTAGAGATGAATCCGTATTTAACCCTTTCAACACCACAGACCTGTATATTGGTATTGGCAAAAAGTGTAGACCCAAATGAGCCGGCTCGTGACGAGCTGTCTCATCAGGATCTGCACTTTTTGCAAGTAATTTTCACATTTTTGAGAACAAAAACACCTCCTTTTCATAAATGGACTAGTCGGAAAACCATTTTGTGAAGATTGGATTGGTCTAGAAATTAACGTATACAAATCCATTCCAGTTACATGCCCACTCGGTAGGCACAAAATGTTCTTTATAGGAATTAAATAAGTGTATAATTGTTTCACTATTCCACCAGTTCTAAAGATTATGAGTGCCCGCTATACAGGTTTAATCATTTATTAATATTTATTTTACTGATAGTGACAAGTGTTGGTATCAGGCTATTTTCATATGCAAATGAGGCGTGGTATTTTTAGCTCACCTGAGCGAAGCTCATGTGACCTATTGTTACCACAATGTGTCCGTCGTCGTCCGGCGTCCGGCGTCCGTGAACATTTTCAAACGTCTTCTCCTCAGTAGTCACCAAACTTCATGGCCATGGTCCTTAGGTAGGGGGATTACAAAGTTGTTAAAATGACATCATCACGTAATCCAAGATGACCGCCGTCTAAAAATAGCACAAATTCTTCAAAAATCTTCTACTCGAGAACCGCCAACCGGATTTCGACAAAACTTGGTAGGAATGATCGATGTACAATGCTCTTTCAAAGTTGTTAAAATGGTGACACCGGAGTCAAAAATGGGCATGGCCCATGGGGTCAAATTGGGGTCAAATTTTATTTTTGACCGAATATGGTCATGTCTATATCAAATCGAAGGTATCAAAGAGGCGATCGCTCTGGTACATTTTTGTCGAAATCGGATGGTCAAGTCATCCAAGCTGGCCGCCGAAAGGTCAAAAGGTCGTTCTTTTTACAGATTTCAAAATTCTTCTTCACACGAACAGCTTGGCCCATGGGGGTTATGGTCCATGGGTGAAGCATTTTCAGATTTGTTAAAACGGAGGTCGTCGCTAATCCAAGATGGCCGCCGTCTAAAAAATAGCACAAATTC
>CM055269.1:82989537-83097819 GCA_029237695.1 Conchocele bisecta
TACTCCCCCAATCGTGGGTTATTCTTGTCTACAAAGAGACATCCACATCCGCTATGCATATGGTAGTTCCTAAGTTTCCTAGGAAAATCTCCCCCCCCCCCATCCCTCCCAATACATGCCAAATGCTATCTGTTTACACCAACATACATTATTTCATCATGAGGGAGGAGGTGGGGGGTTTATTTGTTGTCTACAAAGAGACATTCACATCCGCTATGCATATGGTAGATGGTTGGGGGAAGGAAATATTTCGTAGCAAAATCTCTCCCCCCAACTCCCCCCCCCCCCCCCCCCCCCCCCGCCACCAATACATAACCATCATGCTATCTGTTCTTACCAACATACATTATTTTTCATCAGAAATACTCCCCCAATCGTAGGGTTATTCTTGTCTACAAAGAGACATCCACATCCGCTATGCATATGGTAGTTGGTTGATATTTCCTATGAAAATCTCCCCCCCCCCCCCCACCCCCCCCCCCCCCCTCCCTCAATACATGCCAAATGCTATCTGTTCTACACCAACATACATTATTTCATCAGAATACTCCCCCCAATCGTGTGTTCTTGTCTACACTACAAAGAGACATCCACATCTGCTATGACATGGTATTGTGGGGTGGTGGGGGGGGGGGGGTGGGGGGGGGGGGTGGGGAGGAATAGTTCCTAGGAAAATCCCCCCCCTCCCTCAATACATGCCCAAATGCTATGTTCTACACCAACATACATTATTTCATCATGAGGGAGGGGGGGTTATTCTTGTCACAAAAAGATGGCATTCACATCGCTATGCATATGGTAGATGGCCGGGGGGGGGGGGGGGGGGGGGGGGGGGTATTTCCTAAGAAAATCATCTCTCCCCCCACCCCCCCCCCTCTCTCGCCATATCTCACATGGGTAACTGTTCTACACAAACATTTTCACTTGATCAGAAATCTTCCCCCAATCTTGTGATATTCTTGTCTATCAAGGGACTTACACTATACATATGGTAGATTGGGGTGGGGTGTGATGGAGGTGATTTTTTATGTTCCCTTTTCTTATACTACCAAATGGCATACATTGTGCGTGCCTATGTGCACATGTTTGGTGAGAAATAATTCTGCTTTGTAGCATTCAAACACAAACTTTTGGGTTGGGGGTGGGAGAATTTCCAGGGTGGGGGGGAGAATTTCCTCTGGGTCGGGCCTGGAAATATTCCCCCCACTTCCTGGGGGGGAATATTTCCAGGCTCGACCCTGGAAATCTTCCCCCGCGAGGGGGAAGATTTCCAGGGGGGAGAATTTCCTGTGACACCGGTACTATCATATATATTACATGACCACATATCTGAAATATTTGGCTCCTCATTGGGGCTACCTGCTATTTGATGTTGTGCTTCATCAGACTCACATGTGCCAGACCAGATTTCTCTGAGCAAGAGGTGAGACGTATGCAGTAGCTATCCTCTTGCACGACTATGGCGGAGTGAATGTGTAGAGCTAATAACTCGCGTGAAACGACTAGAGGGTGATGAGTTGAATGAAAGACTAGAAAGAGGTGAGTCGAGCATACGACTAGAAAGAGCTGAGTTGAGTTAACAACTAGGATGTGCATCAAGTGGACAACTAGAAAGATCTGAGTTGAGTTAACAACTCGAATGCGAGTCGAGCGTACCGACTATGAAGAGGTGAGTCATCAAAATTAGTCGAGCGTACCGACTGGAGAGTCGAGCGTTCCGACTATAATGAGGAAAGTGGTGCAGGGTAGTCGAGCGTAACCGACTGGCGAGTCGAGCGTACTCGGACTATAGAGATGTGGGTCGTCCATGGCAGTCGAGTGTACCGACTGGCGAGCCGATAATGAGGTGAGTCGAGCGTACAGAATGTCGTGTCGAGCGTTCGTACTGGGACGAGTCGCTTCGGGCGAGTGAATGATGTCTCAACAAGTCTGGCAAATGTTTCAATTGATGCCGCACATAAATGTACATATGAATTAATTTATCGAAAAGGGGGAAAAATAGTCCAAAACAAATTGATATAGTTAAACTAAAAATAGCAATGGGTGCCCCCAAGAGGAGAAATTAATTAGGTATGCGTGTACTCATATCATACTTAATTAATAGTTTGTACCCAACAAAGAAACATGTAGAAAATATATGACATCTGTTGTGTAACCTGCTGTTAAATAAAGTACACGAACTATCACATCCACAGTATTGTGTACCTTTTACGAAGTCAATGACACATCCGGGCCTGTGCAGCTTGTATAGCACTGCGTGCAACTCTGATGTACCTGGTATAGCATGATGAAGACCATCGACCAAGAGTTTGTATCATGTGATCTTCAATGTTAGCTTCTGCTGCACTGCTTGCAGCACCAATCCGAAATGAATGGCCACTATATTTATTCTCGTCATAACTGCATAAAACTTGCTTCACATAATAAAGAAACTTTGTCCTAGTGAACGGTTTACCATCCACATCTATGAATAGTGGCGAGATATCATAACAAGACGCAGTAGATGTAAGCTGCTCTCTGCGGAGAAACAAATATTGTTCCATCAAATACACTAGACAGCAATTAATGGAGTTATTTCTGTATATCGGTATATCAACGCCTACACTGAAAGGATCTGTCTTGGAAGTAGGTAGCGTAAGACAAAACATAGAGTGATCTGTCAAAAATGACACATCCTGACATTTCAAATATGAATAAACGTCATCATTCCGAGCTTTAACAGTGAACTCACTGCAGCGAACAAAGCCGAAAGCACCACTCTGGAACAGTGTCTGCCTCTGGTGCAAGACGTCTGAACTGCAACATGTTAAAACGTGATAACGCGTCAGCAATAACAATTGATTTACCGGCTATATGTCTTGCGATAATTACAAACTGACCTTTTGCCGCACACCAGATCAACCTACGAACAAACTTTTGAATGAATGGAATCTTAGATCGACCCTTATTGATGATGTCCACAGTAGCTGAATTGTCACAATTCACCACAATTCTCTTCTTTGTCCATTTCTCACCCCACAATACGGCTGCCATGGCTGCCATGACTATCGGATAGAGTTCATACTCATAGATATAGCCATAGATGCCATGACTTCCGATGAAATAAAAGCAGGAAATTCCCCTTGAAACCATTTCCCACAATAATACCCTGCATATGCTTGAGGTGTAGCATCCGTGAAAAACTGCATATCATCAGCCATTGTAAGTTCATCATTCATGAACATTGAAATACCGTTCCATTCATGAAGAAATTTAGACCACATACTAATGTCTAATCTACAGTCTGTCGTGATTTTAACATAATGATGCAATTTACTGACATAAGAAGACAGCGATATCAAGTATGACACAAATGCGCGACCTCGATAAATCACGCGGCATGCAAAATTGATGTGCTAGAAGGCTTAATAATTCCCTCTTTGTACATGGTTTCCTTTTTGAGAATGTTTGTAACAAATTCGCGATTCTCCGCACTTTCTCTAGCGGCAACCGTGCCTCCATCTTCACACTGTCTAATATAATTCCGAAGTACTCAATAATCGTAACTGGCCCCATAGTTTTTGTGGACGATAACGGTATACATGTACCAAGTTTCTCAAATACCAACCGCAAAATATACATAGTATGATCGGCATCATCGGATGGAGAATTGATCGTGAGTAAATCGTCCAGCAAATGTAAACAATGACTGATTTCATAATTGTTTTGCAGGATCCAACAAATAACTTGAGACAAACAATCAAACATTTTAGGACTAGATCGACTGCCAAACACTAATCTGGTGTACAAGTAATATTTATCGTTCCACTTGATACCCTGAAAGGGCCACAACTCCCTCTTGACAGGAACCTGTTTAAAGGCATCTTGAATGTCAGCTTTACAATATCTACTCCCCTTTCCCAATCGCTGAGTTATTCTAATAGCATGGTCAATGGTGACATATGTCAAGGAGTATTCATCCCTATCAATTAGGTCATTTAAACTGGGATGTAATAAATTATCATGAGGTGCTGATAAGTCCACAATTAACCTCTTTTTCCCAGAGTACTTCCCCTCAGCAATGCCAATTGGGCTGATACGATAATGTGAATATGGAATGCTATCAAAAGTGCCAATCAAATATCCTTTAAGTAATTCTGACTGAATCAACTGTGAAGTAATGTCAGGCTGTTTAATTGCAGATAACAAGTTTTTAAACTCATACGGTAATGCAGGTAAATGCTTAAAACCAGTCTCAAATCCCTCTGAAAATCCGTCTATTAAATAGTTAGTGAAGTTCTTATCCGGATGATGCTGTAACTCAAAACTCAATTTTTTAACATTTATAGGACTGTTCCTAGGCACTATCTCAGGCTCAGTATTTTCTGGCTCTGGTCTAATTCTGGTCGCCTATTAGGATGCCACCGGGTGCCGAGTCCGACTGACAATTGTAATAAGGTATCAACAACGAGGCCAAATTCACGTCTTTACCTTCCTGAATGTTTCGTTTGACACTAGGATGAACTGTTTCTACGAAAGGCAATGCCTCAGCAGTGTACCCGTATGTGGACCGAGCATTTTCTAAGTTTATGGAACTGACCTTGTTGTTGTTGTTACTGAATAAGACTCACCTGCTAACACTGGCTGGCCAGACATGGATGGTAACTCAGGTGCGACATGAGACTGAATGTGAGCGGATGTCGAATTAGTTTGCACATTTTGCTGCATAAGTATATCCATGTTATCAGTAAGTTTCGCGACGGTCTGCTGTAAAGCAGACACACTGGCCTGCAGATCTGCGATGTTGTTGTCGCCCGGAGATTCCCGAAGTCTAGTTTCGGTTTCACTGCGCTGTACTGTGTGCGATTGCGCATGCTCAGATAAAACGACTGCGACCATGGTTACTGCCTGTGTGCGATGTCTGTGCAACCGACTGCGCAATGACGTCATCTGTTGATATAACCGAGCCCCGTGCAGGCACCGGGGCGGGATCAACTGATCCTGAGAATAGTGCTGCAGTAGCCATTGCTTGTCGTAAAAGGCGACTAAACTGGCTTAACGATTGGGTTCATACTTTCCGGAACCCACTATACCGGATTTGGCCCTCATGTACATTTTTGGCTTTCTTGTATGTGAGAGTTGAGTCAGGCTATGCCCCATATATAAAAGTAAGATTAGCGCTAATCCTATTACTTTTAGGGGATGGGATAAATGATGCTGGTGTGGCGAGGGCCTGGCACCAGATCAGGTTGTTCTAATTTCAGGACTGAATATATATTTTGATTGTAAATATTGAGTTCTGAAGTTGGGATTTACCCCCCTCGGACAGGTGGATACGGGACACGACCCCGTTGACCCGTCTGCGTGTAGACTCCCTGAGGCTTGTACCTCTATGTCAGAAAAGCGGACGTTAAACCCTATTCACTCACTCACTCACTGTTGATATAACCGCAGCGCGCTGGTTAGAGGTTATGTCTGTTATATAACCGCACTGCTTGTTGATCTTGAATGTGATGTCGCCGACCGATATAGGTGAATTAAACGACCTTTTTTCTGTCGAAGGCCTGGGGATATTCCCAGTTGCCGTAGTTCAGATTTTAACTTCTGCATGCTTCAATTTTCGGGAAGGAGATATTACATTGCGGAATCTCAACCCGATCCAATGTCACGTCCGCAGATTTACACTTCCGACTCTTCGAACTGGCTCGCAGATCCATTTTTGTAGAAACTTTTACACACTTGGTTCCAATTAAATGCGTGAAATATTGAAATATTGCAACAATGGAATATATCCGTAGAAACGGGCAACAATTGTGTTGTCTAGTAGATATCAAATCCGTATGTCTAAGCCATTCACACAGCATAAATCGAATAATGTCTCGATCATTAAATTATAACGATATCCATCGACCATTCACAATAATAATAATTCCTACATCACATGGTCTATATCATAATGATAAATCGATTAATTATCCAAGTCAGAAGTATTCCAGCCAGTCGCTATTATATAATTATGTCAAGAATCCTCAGAAACACCCACGCCGACTACGCATTGTGCAAAAACTGAATTCCCGGGACAGCGGATGTCGCTCCATGCTCCCGCAACCTTTGAACTATATAATTTAACCAATAATTCCATTGTCAAAATTAGCATACCTAAAATGATCATGCACTCTCGCTAGCTGGGACACTGACCGACATGTAGATCAGGCCTGTCACCACAAAACCACAGCTGTCAAAACTGGGAGAACTGCATGACAGTCTCCAATATAGTGTATAAACTATAATTAAAAATTATCATTTAATATTACTTAGCAGATTCCTTCAATATTTGGACACTCGATACATGTGATTATGCATTAAAACATCGAGGTGGGAGGGCTGGGTCAGTGATATATAGGCGTAGTCGTCGGTGGAGTTGTGGAATAATTGAGCGATTGCAAATGGTTTATCTACAGACTATTTAAATCTAGTTTGTGCTATTTTACGTGCTTGTATAATTGATATTGCTTGACAAGGGAGATGATGCATAATGATATTAACTCAATTGCTTTGCAACAGTAGTTTCCTTTGAAACTTAATGTTCCGAGTTATTCTGAAACAATTGTTTACGTGGCGCGAATTGTAAAATGGCAGAGTCCAGATCGGTAAGCCTTACCCTTACGTTTTCGAGGATGAAAGTTTTCGCAGTGATATATTCTACTTAAATGATAATGCAATAGGTTTATCGACAGTAGCCTTGGTGGCATATTAGTATGTGCGTGTTCAGTCTGCAATCTAGAGGTCCGGAGATCAAATCCAGGAAGGGTCGTATTTTCTTTTATTAGCTCATCTGAGCGAAGCTCATGTGAGCTATTGATGCCGCAATGTGTCCGTCGTCGTCGTCGTCGTCCGTGAACATTTTCAAACGTCTTCTCCTCGGTAACCATTGGGCCTATAGTCACCAAACTTCATGGTCATGGTCCTTAGGTAGGGGGATTACAAAATTGTTAAAATGACGTAATTACGTAATCCAATATGGCTGCCATCTAAAAATAGCACAAATTCTTCAAAAATCTTCTCAAGAACCGCCAACCGGATTTCGACAAAACTTGGTAGGAATGATCGATGTACAAAGCTCTTTCAAAGTTGTTAAAATGGTGACCCCAGGGTAAAAAATTGGCGTGGCCCGTGGGGTCAAATTGGGGGCAAATTTTATTTTTGACCGAATATGGTCACGTTATATATCAAATCGAAGGTATCAATGATCACTCTGGTGCATTTTTTGTCGAAATCGGATGGTCATGTCATCCAAGATGGCCGCCAAAATGTGAAAAGGTTGTTCTTTTATTAGAGATTTCAAAATTCTTCTTCACATGATCCACTTGGCCCATGGTGGCCAAACTTCACAGTTATGGTCCATGGGTGAAGCCTTTTTGGATTTGTTAAAACGGAGGTCGTCACTAATCCAAGATGGCCACCGTCTAAAAATACCACAAATTCTTTAAAAAACCACTTGGTCCATGGTAGCCAAAATTAAAAGTTATGGTCCATGGGTGAAGCATTTTCATCGCTAATCCAAGATAGCCGCCGTCTAACAATAGCATAAATTCTTAAAAAATCTTCTTCATATGAACCGCCAGCCGGATTTTGACGAAACTTGGTAGGAATGATCGACGTACAATGCTCTTTCAAAGTTGTTAAAATGGTGACCCCGGGGTCAAAAATGGGTGTGGCCCGTGGGGTCAAATTGGGGTCAAATTTTATTTTTGACCAAATATGGTCATGTCATATATAAAATTGAAGGTATCAATGAGGCGATCACTCTGGTGTATTTTTTTATCGAAATCGGATGGTTATGTCATCCAAGATGGCCGCCAAAAGGTCGTTCTTTTATTAGAGATTTCAAAATTCTTCTTCACATGAATCGCTTGGCTCATGGTAGCCAAACTTAAATGTTATGGTCCATGGGTGAAGCCTTTTCAGATTTGTTAAAATGGAGGTCATCGCTAATCCAAGATGGCCGCCGTCTAAAAATAGCATAAATTCTTAAAAAGTCTTCTGATGAACCGCTATCCGGATTTCGACGAAACTTGGTAGGAATGATCGATGTACAATGCTCTTTCAAAGTTGTAAAAATGGTGAACCCGGGGTCAAAAATGGGTTTGGCCTGTGGTGTCAAATTTTATTTTTAACCAAATATGCACATGTCATATATCAAATTGAAGGTATCGATGAAGCGATTGCTCTGGTGCAATATTTGTCAAAATCGGATGATTATGTCATCCATGATGGCCTCCAAAAGTTAAATTTATTCGAGACTTTGAAAGTCTTTTTCTCAGAAACCACATGGCCTTTGCTGGCCAAACTTCATAGTAAGTTAAGATCCTTGGGTGAAGCATTTTCAGATTTGGTAAAATGAGTAATCGCTTAATCCAAGATGACCGCCATCTAAAAAGCTGTTGTTACCGCAATGTGTCTGTCCGGGCCAACGTCCAGGGGTTTAAGAGGTTAGGGGCGTGGTCTAACACAAAAGATTCCTTTGATTTATTTCGTAAGCTCATAAACTCTATTGTTGTTTCGGGGCTTTTTCTTTTATTTTCAAACAATGGAAATACCCCATGAACCCAAAATGTTGGAACGTCGGTCCGTCCGTCCCGTCCGTACGTTACAAAACTTTAACGCTCAGGTAAATGTCTCATAATTTATTCATCCTTCGACCGATCTGCTTCATATTTCATATACACATTGCTCTAATGGTCCACTACCGCCCTGTGTCAAACCCACGTTCGTCCTGCCCCCGCCAAGCCCAGGGTCAAGGTCACATACTTGGTGCTTCAAAAATGTTAACGCTCGGGTAAATGTCTTATAATTACTGTTCCCTTTCACGGATCAGCTTCATACTTCATATATGCATTGCTCTAATGGTCCTCTACTGTCCTGTGCCAAATCCATGTTCGTCCTGTTCCCCCAAGCCCAGGGTCAAGGTCACATACTTAGTGCTTCAAAAACTTTAACGCTCGGGTAAATATCTTAGAATTTCTGTTCCCTTTCACGGATCAGCTTCATACTTCATATACACATTGCTCTAATGGTCCACTACTGCCCTGTGCCAAATCCACATTCGTCCTGCCCCCGCCAAGCCCAGGGTCAAGGTCACATACTTGGTGCTTCAAAAACTTTAACGTTCAGGTAAAAAAATAATTTGACTTGGAATTTGGCCTCATTTATTATCAAAGCGATATGTGGGGCATCCGTGTTCTATGAACACATTTTCTAGTTTTTATAGTTTTTGGCTCGCCTGCACAAAGTGCAGAAGAGCTTTTGGCATACCCCTGGCGTCGTCGGTGTCGTCGGCGTCCACAAACTTAACGTTGGGTTAAATGTCTTATACAACGTCTGTTTCCTTTCATGGAACACCTTGTTATTTCATACATGCAATCCTCAGATGACCTTCTATCATGCTGTAGCAAAGCCATCACCCACCACCCAACCCTTACCCCAAGGTCAAGGTCACAAACTTAGCACATTCATAAACTTAACTTTGGGGTAAATTTCTTATAACATCTGTTTCCTTTAATGGAACGCCTTGGTATTTCATACATGCATTCCTCAGATGACCCTCATTATGCTGTAGCAAATCCATGACCCACCACCCAACCCTTACCCCAAGGTCAAGGTCACAAACTTAGCACATTCATAAACTTAATGTTGGGGTAAATGTCTTATAACATCTGTTTTCTTTCATGGAACGCTTTGATATTTCATACATGCATTCCTCAGATGACCCTCTATCATGCTGTAGCAAATCCACGACTCACACCCAACCCTTACCCCAAGGTCAAGGTCACAAACTTAGCACATTCATAAACTTAATGTTGGGATAAATGTTGTGTAACTTCTGTTTATTTACAGGGAATACCTTCATATTTCATACATGCATTCATCTGATGATACTCTATCGTGCTATAGCAAATTCATGACCCACCCCACCCCTTTCCCCAAGGTCAAGGTCACAAACTTAACACATTCATAAACTTTACTTTGGGGTAAATGTCTTATAACATCTGTTTCCTTTCGTGGAACGCCTTGATATTTCATACATGCATTCATCTGATGATACCCTATCATGCTATCGCAAATCCATGACTACCGCCTACCCCTTACCCCAAGTTCAAGGTCACAAACTTAGCCTGTTCATAAACTTAACGTTGGGGTAAATGTTGTGTAACTTCTGTTTCTTTACATGGAACGCTTTGATATTTCATACATGCATTCATCTGATGATACTCTATCATGCTATAGCAAATCCATGACCCACCGCCCACCCCTTACCCCAAGGTCAAGGTCACAAACTTAGCACTTTCATAAACTTAACGTTGGGGTAAATGTCTTATAACATCTGTTTCCTTTCATGGAACGCCTTGATATTTCATACTTGCATTCATCTGATGATATCCTATCCTACTATCGCAAATCCATGACCCACCGCCCACCCCTTACCCCAAGGTCAAGGTCACAATATTTGCACATTCACAAACTTAACGTTCGGGTAAATGTCTTATAACATCTGTTTCCTTTCATGGAACGCCTTGATATTTCATACATGCATTCCTCAGATGACCCTCTATCATGCTGTTGCAAATTCACAACCCACCACCCAACCCTTGCCCCAATGTCAAGGTCACAAACTTAGCATGTTCATAAACTTAACGTTGGAGTAAATGTCTCTTTATTATGCCCACGCCACCGAATGGTGAGGGGGGCATATAGTGTTGCCAGCGTCCGTACGTACGTATACGTACGTACCTCCCGAAACCTTAACGCTCGGGTAAATGGCTTATAATTTCTGGTTCCTTGCTCAGATCTGCTTCACATTTCACACACGCATTGCTCCAATGGTCCTCTGCGACCCTGTGACAAATCCACATTCGTCCCGCCCCGGGTAAGCCCAGGGTCAAGGTCAAAGTCACAGACTTGGTGTGTTCGAAAAATTAACGCTCGGTAAATGGCTTATTATGCCCCCGCCACCGAATGGTGAGTGGGGCATATAGTGTTACCGGCGCCCGTACGTCTCTACGTACGTATGTACGTCCCGAAACCTTAACACTCGTGTAAATGGCTTATAATTTCTGTTTCCTTGCTTGGATCTGCTTCACATTTCACACACACATTGCTCCAATGGTCCTCTACCACCCTGTGACAAATCCACATTCGTCACGCGCCCGCTAAGCCCAGGGTCAAGGTCACAGACTTGGTGCATTCAAAACCTTAACGCTCGGGTAAACGGCTTATAATTTCTGTGTCCTTGCTCGGATCTGCTTCACATTTCAGACACACATTGCTCCAATGGTCCTCTACCACCCTGTGACAAATCCACATTCGTCACGCGCCCGCTAAGCCCAGGGTCAAGGTCACAGACTTGGTGCATTCAAAACCTTAACGCTCGGGTAAATGGCTTATCATTTCTGTTTCCTTCCTCGGATCTGCTTCACATTTCACACACACAGTGCTCCAATGGTCCTCTACCGTCCTGTGACAAATCCACATTCATCCCGGCCCCGCTAAGCCCAGGGTCAAGGTCACATAATTGGTGTGTTCAAAACGTTAACGCTCGGGTAAATGACTTATCATTTCTGTTTCCTTGCTCGCATCTGCTTTACATTTCACATGCATTGCTCCAATGGTCCTCTACTGCTCTGTGACAAATCCACATTCGTCCCACCCCCGCTAAGCCCAGGGTCAAGGTCACAGACTTTGTGCGTTTGAAACCTTAATGCTCGGGGTAAATGGCTTGTAATTTATGTTTCCTTGCTCAGATTTGCTTCACATTTCACACACGCATTGTTCCAATGCTCCTCTACCGCCCTGTGACAAATCCAGACAAATCCACATTCGTCCCGCCCCCGCTAAGAACAGGGTCAAGGTCACATACTTGGTGCGTTCGAAACCTTAACGCTCGGGTTAATGGCTTATAATCAAATATGCCTCGTTTTCTTTGGCTGCGAGCGGGGGCATTCGTGTGCCGACAGGCCACATTTCTAGTTTGTATGTTCATTATCTAATATGGTACTGTTGACTAAAAGTCATAAAGATATTAGATTTATGATGACATTTCATACGAGTGTACATTATTAATGAAAGTGAATCTCATTCATCGTTGGCATATAGATGTATCTATTCACTGCCAGGCTAACGCAATTACTGCGCTTGCTTTCTCATAGCCGTTATAATACACAGTTTATGTTGTGTATATAAAATAAATGTATTGTGCATGAGAAATGAATATTAACCCTATGCAGGCAAAACATATACACAGTTACACACTGGTACACTCGCGAAATAATTTGAAATAAACGCCATTGTATATTATCATTTTCGCTGAGAAACCAAACAAGGCAAACAGTGTATTCAAGAGAAGTCGGACTACGCGGATGTGCGGACTTATTTGGGTATATGCTGGTCGCATTAGTGGTCCACCACATGAAAAAAGTGTCATAAGACATGTATGGCCAGTATAGCCCCAAATCAGCCTGGATGCACAGTCTGATCAGGACCCACGCCATTCAGTCAATCCAACATTGTTCACAATGATCATGATATGCATTAGTCACAAATGTCTCTTTTCTCAGCCGGCGGCCCACCTATCGAAAGAGTGAGGCTATTCAAGGGCCCAGTTATAATACACATACTGATACGTTTCCATGTGGACAACGATCTATTAAAACCGGGCTTATGTCTTGGCGATATAAGACGGCGCGTTGGGTTCTATCATACCATGTTTGCAATACCGTGTCTCCAGCTATGGACGATATGTTTCAAGACTGCGATGACGAATATGACATAAAGACAAACAAACACAAGGAAGAGGGACATAAACAAAAGGAACTTGATCAAGCAGACAGAATGAAAAATAAAAATGAGCTGAGTGTATGGTAGCAGAATTTATGAAGACATTGCCGACTGGCTTTTACAATACTATCCACTCCAAAGTCATGACAATGGAAGCAATGAAGAAGGAGGTACGTGTAGGGGCTAGAGCAGTGTATGACATGAAAAAGCTCTATGGACGATTACTTGTATTGTCACAGAAGCGCGATGGTTAACTAGAGAGAATGCCCTGTTTTGAATTTGCACCGCTTCCACCAGCTATATTTGACGATCACCGATTCTGCATAAACTTGCAGTTTGGATAGACGAAACAAGGGCACCAGATGTGCAGGTTACATCTACATCAGAATTTCATAAGGGCCGTCGAAAAAGATCATCGCGTCATAGTGGTGTTTGACAGATACATAGAGGGGTCAATAAAGTCACACGAGCGACTCGGGCGAACAGGATCATGTGTCTGTCCCACTGTCAATCTCACTCTCAAAACAACCTTACCTGCCAGCGATACAATCATGAAAACTACACACAACAAGAGGTCGCTGATAAAAGTATTTTGCACAGAGAAAACTTCCGAAAATCTGACTGGTTGGGGAAGACTCTGTGTACAAACACGAAGAAGCAGACGCATCATCACCAGTTATATCATGTCTCTTGTTCACCAGAAATATCAAGCACGTACAAGACGTGTCCGTGGTTGCAGACATGGTGAAAAATGATGTTGGTCTGCAGATACTTGGGGAACGCACATCACCGTATGGAAATTATCACAGCTGGTGTTAGGTTTGTAGGCAGGATGTATAAGGAAATACAGACCCACACGTCCATGAGCCAATTACGACACACCATATTCATGAGTAAGAGGGACACTCCAAAAAGTAAGACATTACCACCGACAGACTATGCGCTGAATGAGCACATCAAACGGGCTCACTTGCAAATCTGGAAAGCAGCAGATCAACTGGACCCGCCCAACATATCACTGTATGGCTGTGTTGTTTCCAATGGAGTGCCCATTCCATTCCACAGGAGTGTCTGAGGTTGCTCCGCCAGAACTTATGAAAGTTGTTGCCTGTGGAAATTGTGCACAGAATGCTTGCTCAAGACGTACCTGCTCATGCCACGGAGCAGCGGTGTCTTGTACTTCATATTTTGTAAGTACATGTCATTGGAGAGCTGCAGCAATCCTCACAAAAGGGCTGATGAGACTTACTCGAATAGTGAAAACCAGGACGATGCTCACGAGTAGTGCATGCGATCGATGGGAATGTGTGTATATCACAAGTGTCATATTAAGTGACAGAAGTAAAGCAACAAAAACTCAACACGGCAAATATTGAAACTGATACATACATTAGCCATTGAACATACAAACACAAATGAGTGAAACTACAATAGACAACACGATGCCCAAACAAGACACTAACAAATTAGCGAGGAAACTTTAAGCAACGCGGTACAAACATGCACTCTGCGATCCAAGATAATCTCCAGCCGAACACGGCTAGCAAACTTACCAAGGTTATGAAATGCATAATAATCACCGAATATTTATTGCACGTGTCCAGTTCTGTCACAGACGCAATTTTATCATAATATTGGCTGGGGGTGGGGTGTGGGGACACAATTAATACCCAAGAGGCTGTGCAAATTGTCGAAACAATATGTAGACGTGTTCAAAACCCACAAAGGATCGGAAAACAATAATATCACAGAAAGAAAGCAATGTGTAAATAGAGAACAAGATACTAAAAGGAGACCCATAAACCTAAAGAACAACCAATGCAATACATTATGGTAAACACATTATACGTGCACATCTGTGGTCGAGCAACTTCGGTGATGTGAGTTTAAAATTACAAGACAAAATCAACTGATTTTCAGCTCATTTGTTTATACTTGTTCATTTGTGGATGAAGCAATTGCTTTCTGTTTTGGGTGGGGGTGGTGTTAACATTATTTAATATGATAGCGGCATACAACTGATATTTAACTATATAATACAAGTGAAGGTTACTATTAAAATGTGATATATATTATCATATTGTTTCATATTTTCACAAAATTTCGCCTTAAAATTATCTTAATATAAAACTACTATGTTTAAGATTTATACTTGAAGCATGTTATCGGCCATCTTGGACGCCATCTTGAATTGAGACAAACGACTGGAATAATATTTACGCGCTGTTTTAATAGTTTTGTTTAATTGCGAACATAGTTCGACGAAATTCTGTAATCCATTTGCCTAGTTACATTAATTTAAATCGTATTCAACTTTTGGCGGCCATCTTGGATTTTATCCGAATACCATACAAAGTTGAAATTTAATTTATTCTATATTTGTCTGAAATCTAATCGCAATATTTTTTTTTTTTTTTATTATATTTAAAATCAGCTTTTATTGACCAATATACGATTTTATCCTATTTTGGCCGCCATCTTGAATTTTGAAAATTGCTCAATAATGCAAGCGTGGCATCATTCAGTTTCCGATTATCCACATCATGAACTAACAAAATCAATCCAAAAACGTTAGTAGTACCATACTGCAAGGTTCACCCTAAATTCGACTCGACTAGCACCAGGTCAGGTTATTCTAATTTCAAGGCTGAATATATTTGTTCTCGATGTAAATATTCCGTTCTGATTTTGGGATTTTTCCCCCAATGCAGCAGGTTAAAATGGGATTCAACCCGTTTGCCCGGCCTTACATGAATTTAGCTGTTGATAGGCCGTTAAACACTAATAAACAAACAAAACTTAGTCTCTTTACAAAACTTAACATCAGAGAAATATGTTATAACTTCTATTTCTTTCATCGAAAATTCTTAATAGTTCATGCATGCATTCCTCTAAGGCTCTACTATTATGCTGTGACAAATCCCCGCTGATCTGAAGGTCAAGGTCACATACTTAGTCTCTTTACAAAACTTAACATCAAAGAAATTGGTTATAACACGCATTGCTCCAATGGACCTCTACCACCTTGTGACAAATTCACGTTCGTGCCGTCCCCGCTAAGCCCAGAGTCACGGTTACAAGCCCACACACTTGATTTTTTTTTACATATTTAGGGGTACCTGGGCCCACGTGGTACGTAATCCGTAAGCCTCGCTTACTGACCAATCTTGTTTGCTGTTTGGAAATAACTTGTACTCGAATATATAATGCTAATTATAATTATTATTATGTATACAGTAATGTTTCTTATCCCATACAGGCAGTGTCCACAAGAAGGCTCTGACAAGATGTCGAATCCCATTGCTGGACGACCTGTCTATTGGTGAGGTCCTAGACTGTCTCGAGAGTAAGGAAGTATTTATTCACACAATTCTACGAGACATAAGGGTGAGTTTCTTAATACATGTATATAGAGGATATTCGTATATTATATATCAGAGAATTTATTTTATACCCCACCCAAGCAAATGTCTCAGTTTTTATAGGGTAAGAAATATGTGTTGGCATTGCAACCTACGTCAGCTGGGCAGGTGCACATTTAAAGAATACTAAATGGCACGAAATCATTCAGTGGGTATGCAGAAGTAGTCCTGTATACATAAAAATAGTGCGGGCGTTTTGAGGTGACAGCCATAGATTGCTTGCAAATCTTCATCCATTACTACCCAGTTTCACTTAAGGGACATGTTGGGGTGCTTTTAACACCAGTTTTCAGCATATTTGTAGCATTTAAAAGAAAACACCGAACCTGTTGGTCATGTGATGTAAACAGAGTTTCCGTGGCCAAAAAATGTAAACAATATTGGGTCACATGACGAGGTTGGATATTTCTTTCTTAAGAGGAAGTGAACCTATTGTTTAATTATACCCCCATAACGAGTACCCCCCATAGCGAGTTATGGGTACCCCCCATAAGGAGTCAAATTGTCCGTCCGTCCGTCCGTCCGTCCGTCCGTCCATCCGTGCGTCCGTAAACTTAACATCAGAGAAATATTGTTATAACTTCTATTTCCTTCATCTAAAATGCTCAATATTTGACATATGCATTCCTGTAAGGCTCTAATACCATGCTGCAAATCCACGACCATCCAACCCCCGCTGATCCCAAAGTCAAGGTCAAATACTTAGTCACTTAACATCAGAGAAATATTGTTATAACTTCCATTTCCTTCATCTAAAATGCTTAATAATTCACACATGCATTCCTGTAAGGCTCTACTACCATGATGTGCCAAATCCATAACTGTCCAACCCCCGCTGATCCCAAGGCCAAGGTCAAATACTTAGTTTCTTTATAAAACTTAACATCAGAGAAATAAGTTATAACTTCTAGTTCCTTCATCTAAGATGCTTAATATTTCACACATGCATTCCTGTAAAGCTCTACTATCATGCTGTGCCAAATCCACGACCGTCCAACCCCCGCTGATCCCCAGGTCAAGGTCAAATACCAAATACTTAGTCTCTTTACAAAACTTAACATCAGAGAAATAAGTTATAACTTCTATTTCCTTCATTGAAAATTCTTAATATTTCACTTGTGCATTCCTCTAAGGTTGTACTATCATGCTGTGACAAATCTACGACCGTCCAACCCCCGCTGATCCCAAGGTCAAGGTCGCATACTTAGTCTCTTTACAAAACTTAACATCAGAGAAATATGTTAAAACTTCTATTTCTTTCATCAAAAATTCTTAATATTTCATACTTGCATTCCTCTAAGGCTCTACTTAGTCATGCTGTGACAATTTCCCGCTGATCTCGAGGTCAAGGTCACAAACTTTACAAAACTTAACATCTGAGAAATCGGTTATAACTGCAATTTCCTTGCTCGGATCTGCTTCACATTTCACACACGCATTGCTCCAATGGACCTCTACCACCCTGTGCCCACACACTTGGAAATTTTTACATATTTTAGGGGTACCTGGGCCCACGCGGGTGGTGGGTGTGTATTCCGTAAGCTTCGCTTACTGACCAATCTAGTTCATGCAGAACCAGTACAGACTGGCTGCAGGTCATGTACAAGTAGGTACCACAGTGTCCATACGAATAATGAAAGTAGGAGAGACTGGCTTTACTCGATGTGATTCGGTTAAATTATATAGTAAAACTATTTGGTGTGTTCTAACCTATAGTTATCGGAAGTGTTGATATTTCACCGTGACGTTGCAGTTTTGGCAGGTGCGCATATGAATATAGATGCCGGAAGTACTGATATCTCACCGGAAAGTGCTTATTTAGGTTTAACCACACTAGCTCTTCAGATATTCATGCGCGGTGTAGTACGTTAAAAAAAACAAGCCAGATTTGTTATGCCATAGACACTCTTTGCTTGCAGAAACCAGTCCAGTCACAGGCATGTTAATGTATTATTTACATCAGTTTCAAGCATATGCTTTGGGATTATTTGGTAATTCAGATCACGTTTGTGATGTGAGGCGGTGCCGATGACTTTTTGCGCGGAGATTGAATTCATCTCTCTTAACAATAATTAAACCTATGTTTTAATTAGTGAATATCCACAGCAGAATGGCTGCAGGTTATAGGAAAATAGGTCCCACAAAGTCCATACGAAAAATGAAAGTAGCATAGAATAGCAAACTGTATGGTCATTTGTTAATTTATATAGGAAAAATCTTTAGTGGTGGTGGACCTTTACATCGATGAGAGCTAATATGGCTTTCAGAACACATGGCTTTTAGGAAACCGGCAGACAATTGATTGCCCATAGACCCACATTCTCACAAACATGACAATCAGTGAACTAAACTGGTTCTATATCCATGCCAAACGCGGGGTCATGCAGATTGATTTCCATGAGTTATTTCCCCTTTTTTGGCGGAACCGTCTACTTTCACTTTCAAAATCTCTATCTCACCGCCACATCAAGTCACACACAGAAAATTTAACCTACGTGTGTAGAGAATGCAAATAATATAATATATATAATACATACCTTTCATGCAGCATCTATTTTATTTATCTCTCTGTCATATTAATAACAATCAATGCTGTTGTCCTGAGAATTTACTCCTTGTTGCTAAGCTGTAGCAGGACTGATTTACAGTCGCACTATTCATTCCTTCAGGTGGGCCACCGTCATTGACTTTTCCTATATAAACTATCAATTTTACCACACATCTTTGCTATTCTTATCTATCGCCAAAAACTTTCTTCATTCGTATGGATGGTGTGGGATCTATTTTCCCATAACCTGCACCCATTCTGCTTTGGATATTCACTAATTAAAATAGTTATAAAGAAAAACTACATTATGTAGAAGTCACAGTCTGTTTGTAGTGGATAATATTGATATTAAGTGCATCAGGCTCGGGAACAATGGGGATTCCTCGGCGAGTCTCAGAATCCCTGCGTTTTTCTTAGCCTTGTCTGATGAACTTGATGTCAGAAGACACTATCCTGGTATTCTATAGAAGAGTAATACAGTCGAACCTTTCTAAACCGGACACCAAGAAAACACATGTGATTTTATTTTTAGCTCACCAGAGCGAAGCTCATGTGAACTATTGTTACCGCAATGTGTCAGTCTGTCGTCCGTCCGTCTGTGAACATTTTCAAACGTCTTCTCCTCGGTAACCATTGTGCCTAGTCACCAAACTTCATGGTCATGGTCCTTAGGTAGGGGATTACAAAATTGTTAAAATGACGTCATTACGTAATCCAAGATGGCCGCCATCTAAAAATAGCACAAATTCTTCAAAAATCTTCTCAAGAACTGCCAACCGGATTTCAACAAAACTTGGTAGGAATGATCGATGTACAATGCTCTTTCAAAGTTGTTAAAATGGTGACCCCGGTGACAAAAAATGGGCGTGGCCCGTGGGTTCAAATTGTGGTCAAATTTTATTTTTGACCGAATATGGTCATGTCTATATCAAATCAAAGGTATCAAAGAGGTGATCGCTGTGGTACATTTTTTTTGTCGAAATTGGATGGTCATGTCATCCAAGATGGCCGCCAAAAGGTTGTTCTTTTAATAAAGATTTCAAACGTCTTGTTCTCGTGAACCGCTTGGCCGATATTGGCCAAACTTCACGGTAATGGTTATTAGGTCAAGCATTTTCATTTTTGTTTAAATGGTGGTCATCGCGAAATCAAAGATGGCCGCTGTTGAAAAGTAGGTAAAATTCTTTAAAAAAAAATCTTCTCGCAAACTGCCAGGCCGATTTTTGCGAAACTTTTTTTTTTTATATTTAAATATTTTTATTTCACTTTTAAATACAACATGTACATTTATACATACAATATTGACTAACAATGTATGGCTTACGTGATCACATACAGTTACACATGTACTCAATGTATTCGAAAGTAAGGTTTTCAGCAGAAAAATAGTAAGGGAGAAAAGATAGAAATATAAGGAAAGTTAAGTTGGTGTAATATAGAAGGATAGCAACAAAGTGAAAAGTGGACTATGTTCCTATGTGTTCAGTTGTGCTAGACTAGATTGATATTCGTTACTTTTGTGTAGTTTGTGTGATTGACACCTGTCTACAGTGCTTACAATTATAACTATGTCTGAAACCTGCCCCATTTAATAATATGTTGTCCCCGTTTGTCTTTTGTTGTTGCTATGCTCTCCTCTATGTATATCCTATGTCTTAAATAATTTAGAAATGGACCGAAAGCTATATCATTATTTTCATATTTACATTTAACAATGAAATATTTGGCTAATATGATTATAAAATTAAATTGGTGTGCTTTTTGTGCTTTGTCATTTATTCCTATAGAAATACTTTGGAAATTTACGACATATGTTCTATCTTTTTCAATTAAATATATCCGCAGCTGTGACCACAAATGTTGTACATGGGGACATTCCCAAAACAAATGTTTTATACTTTCAACATACATAGAACAAAAATCGCCCAAACTGCAATTAATTAAGTTACAGCGATAACGTAATTTGTTTGTTCCAATAATTCTCATTAAGTATTTGTATTTTGAAATTACGCAATACGGAATCTATAGTACAGTTGAAATGTAACGTGTAAATGTGTTTCCAATTTAGGTTAGTATCCGGAAATTCATGTATCCATTTTTGCTCTGCCTTTATATCTTTCATTATTTTTTTGTTTGTTTGCATCGTGTATAGTATTTTATTAACGTATTTGCTTTTCTGTAATTTTGACTTAAGTGTTTCTGAAGGTTGTATCGCGTTGATGTGTTCTGTTTTGACTATATCCTTCCACAGTGGACTTATACTATTTAATATACTTTGATATTTCATAAAATCATCATTTCTTATATTGAACATTTCTGCAAGATCAGCAAATCTTAAAAAAGTATTTATTCTATTATCGTATAAATGTTCAATGTACTTAATACCCTTATCATACCAGTTCCTATGAAATATAGGTTTGTTTTGATGTTTTATATTAGAGTTATTCCAAATAATTTCTTTAGATACTGTAACTGTTTGAGGGGAATAGTTTATACTTGCCCAAGATTTCAAAACATTATTTAAAAACGTGTTGTGGTGTTCACCTATGTATTTTGTGTCTTCTGGTTTCAAGTTGCATTCAAAGATAAAAATCCCACCATATCTTTCAAGTATTTTTTCATAAATTGCTTTCCATTTCCCTATGTTGGTTGAATAGCATATTCTTTTCACCCATGAAGCTCTTACAGAAGTTATAAAACTATCTATGTCTAGCATTTTTAGTCCACCTTTTTCATAAGATTGAATTATTGTATTTCGTTTAACTTTATCAGGCTTGTTGTCCCATAAAAATTGAAATAACTTAGTTCTAATTCGTTTTATCATATTTTATGGTAGATCATGTAAAACTGTCAATGGATATATCAATTTTGGGACGGCAAACGTCTTTATAACCGTAATTTTTCCAAGTAAGCTTAACTTTCTGCGTTTCCATCGGTCAAGACACTGTTCAAATTCTAATATTTTTGGTAAAACGTTATGTTCATGAGTAGCACTACTATCATTTAGGAATGTGAGGCCTAAGGTTTTTGCACTGTGTGAGGTCCAAGTTTATGTTAAGTTTGAGGCCGGAAATCTTACTGAACTCACATGACATGAACTTTCCTTTAAAACAAAATTGCTGGATACAAACAGCCTTTAGCCATAGTGACCACCCACTGTGCAATGCTATAAAAAAAGCCATTAAGAGATAACACCTGATAAAACCACTGGGCAGTGACCAGTGGTCATCTTTATTTCCCCAGAACCAATTTGCTGGACTAGTTTCTTTTGTTTCCAGATGACCAGCTGGTCAAGTGGTATTTACCCACATGTTTACACATAACACAGACTCCATTTAGTGATAATCTCTTTATACATGTACATGTACATTTTACCAGGAAGCAGTAATCATACTCCCCAAGATTTACATAGTTCATGGTTCCAAAATTCATGAATTGTCATGCTTGCAATAAAGTAGATCCAGATGAACTGGCTGATCATAATGAGCCGTCTCATCTTGATCTACACTGTCAAACCAATCAGCATATTTTCGAGAGATAAATACCCTTATGTTTGAATGAACTGAAATAATTTGAACATTGAAGAGCCATAGTCAGATATTATAAGTACCACATAAAGGTACTTGACCCTCTCCTGTTTATATGACACTTTAGTCTGATGTTGAGCAGTTCATGGGGGGAAAAGCTGATATTTGTATTATTTCTCCACAGATGTATACTTTGTGACCACTATTTGAGACGGTTCAAATGCGTGTGGATATGTTCACGGATAAACAGGAAAAATAGTTATCAGAGAGTGGCAGCTAAACTTGTCCCACTGCTTTGTCAGTAAACAATACTTTTTGTATTGTATTGCGCAATACCCAATCTAGTTTAGATTGATTGATTATTGGTGTTGAACGGCCTATCAACATGTAAGGTCATTCAAGGCCGGGTCATTTAAGGCCGGACCAACGGGTTGGAATATTCTGTATGCAACCTGTACATAATGAGGGGAATTCTCAAAATCAGAGCTCAATACTTACAGAAACTATTCAGCCCTGAAATTAGGATATCCGGACCTGCTGCATATTGGTGACTCTTCAATATATATTAAATTTATTGATTAAATGTTCCAATAAGTTATTTACCAGAGCTCCAGTTAAGGTGGGTATTCTGACCAACTCTCCCGGGTACTTATCCCAGCAAAAAAATGCAAGTTGGGAGTGCTCTAGAATCGTCTCATCGAGACAATTCTAAATCACTCCCGACTTGCCATTTTTAGTGAAGAAATTAAAAAGACATTCTAATATTTTTATCTAAATAAGCACCTTATCTGGAGCTCCGATTACATGTACAGTACACACAGCGAGCTCATGCAAAAGTTTCACACTTTTTATATACAAAACCTTGGAATATGCATGCAACAGCCGATTCACACATGTGTGGAATGGCAGTGCGGAACATAAAATAGTCCCGCTTCCCGAGTGTGTTTGCAGTTTAAATATTATCCGAATATACATGTTGACAGAGTCTCAGTGTCTCAACAAATTAATAAAATATACAAAAGAAATGTTTTTGTTTTTTTTGTGATAAAAAACACATTGCTTCATATTTAAAAATTCCCACCCTTTATTGCATGTGTGATTGAGTATATTCATACGTGTGTGTTGACTGTGTGTGGAACTGCTGAAACTGACCCGATGTCGGATGACATAAATACTTTACAATTCTCATTTCTGGACGATTTACAAATTTAAAAAAATGGCATTATTTATTTTTTTCTGAAAAAGACATATATGATAGTCGTTTGTTTCTCCGATGAAAATGATGCAGTTTTTGTAAAAACAGACAGAATTTCCACTCTCTAATTGCAGCAGACTGTTATCAGTTGTGCCTTTGATCTTGATACAATACGCCTGGTAACCTCGTCAAATCAGCAAGCGTCGCCACAGGGGGTGATGGCAATTCGCTATTTTGGAACCACACTTCGCTTATGTGAAGTGCGGTTCTGGTTTTAAAGAGGCATTCACGGCATGTCTATTATGTATATTAACTTTTCAAAGGATTTTTGCATACCGTTTGTCATGATAAAAGTTGCATCATCAGCAAACATTGTATTTTTTAGCTCTATATCACCGATTTTGACTCCAGTTATATCTGAATCGTTGATGATAGATTTTGATAATATTTCAATGGCCATAATAAAGAGATACGGGGATAACGGACAACCCTGGCATACACCTCTATTTATTGAAAAGAAATATTTATTGGAAAGGAAAGTACCCATTATTTGTTACACAACTTTTTGCATCAGAGTAAAACAGTTTTATCCAATTCAGTAGATCGGTGCCAAAATTTAAATATTCCATTACTTTTAAAAGGTATGTATGTTCAACAGTATCAAATGCTTTTTCGAAGTCTGCGAAGAAGAATAGACCTGGTGCATCAGTTTCGTTAAGTTGTTCTATTGTTTCATAAAGAGTTCTAATGTTTTCTCCTATATATCTTCCCTTAAGAAACCCAGTTTGTGAATCGTCTATTATTGTCGGTAGGGCTTTTTTAATTCGATTTGCAATGGCCTTTGATGCTATTTTGTAATCAACGTTAAGTAATGATATGGGTCTCCAATTTGATATATTGATAAGTCACTATCTTTCTTAAGTATTAATGTTATTATTCCTTGTTTTTTGAAATTCGCTTAGTGACTCGTTTTATTAATGAATAGTTAAAAGAATCTGTATAGTGTCGTTTTATATCATTCAAAAATATTTTGAAAAATTCTACAGTCAAACCGTCTGAGCCCGGGCTTTTATTATTTTTCATTTCTTTTAAGGCAATGCTACATTCATATTCAGAAAGGTTACCTTCGCATAACTGTTTATTTTCTTCAGATAATATATTCTGATCGTTATTGTTTGTGAAGAAATTGTAATTACTATTTTCAACATCTTTGTTTGTATACAGCGTTTTATAGTATTCATTTTGCTCATGTAATATTTCTTCATTTTTTGTAACAGTTTTTCCATTTACATTTAAACGAACTATAGTTTTATTTTCTGATCGTTACTTTTCTAAATTAGCAAAATATTTAGTATTCTTTTCGTTACCCTCTATATATTCCACTTTTGATCGTAGCATACACCATTTCACTTTTTTTTCATGAATGTCTTCTAGCTTTTCTTTTTTAGACTTTAATTCTGTTAACGTAGCATCAGATCTATTTCTAGCGTATTCCGTTTCTAATTGATCTATTTCTTCTATTAACTTTTTTTCCAACTTTAAATCTTTTTTCTTTTCCTTTGACGCATATTTTATTGTTTCATTTTGTATCGTTCCTTTTATTATTTCCCATAATGTATTTGGATTTGTATCTTGATTAATATCGGCAGTGGTAGTTATACTACGTTTAATTATTTGTTGGTAATTCGGTTTGAAAAGTAGACTTATTTAATTTAAAGTAGCCAGGCCCCCTTGCATTGCAATGTGTTTGTAGACATACATATACTATCGAATTGTCTGATTTGATACCTGTAGTGATTTTGCTTTTCGTTATTCGGTTCATTATATTCTCAGATATTAAAAAGTAGTCTAAATGGCTGAATATTGGAGGTTTTGTATTTGAATGCCATGTGAATCTTTTTATATTAGGATTAAGGATTCTCCAGATATCATGTAAATTATATTTGTTCATGATTGACACTATTTTTTCTCTTGTTTTTTTATTATGCTCAGTTCTACCATTTTTCTTATCTGGTACAGGATCTAAAATGATATTGAAGTCTCCGCCTATTATTAGAGTATCAAGTTCCACAGATTCTATATATTTCTCGATATTTTGATAAAATTGAAAACTGTTTTCATTAGGCCCATAAATATTAATTAATGTGTATTCTTTACCAGATAGAGTTATTTTAAGAGATTGAATTCTACCGGTTATAATGTTTTCATAATGTATAGTTTCATAATCTAAACCTGGTCTAATTAGAATGCATATTCCTTCCTTATTACTGAATTCACCGCTAAAATAAGCGTCTCCACCCCATTCAATTTCCCATTGTGCTTTGTCATTTATAGTAAAGTGTGCCTCTTGTATAAAACATATACCATACTCGGTTTCTTTTATCCATTGAAAAAGTTGCAGTCGCTTGATTTCCGACTCCATACACTTAACATTAAAACTTCCTATTTTGATGTCCATAGTATTATATTAGGTTTACAGTTTTCATTTGATCAATCACATTACTACACAGACATATACTTCAAAGATCCAGCACAGACGAACACAAAGAGACATATAAGAAGAGAATATGAGAGTTGCATCAGTAATAAATTGTGAAAAAACAAGGGTCACCAAATCACCCAGTATGTACTGCATGTATACGTGGCCTCCCACCAAGAAAGAAAACCATATGTTTTCGTCTAACGATGTTTTCTTTGTCGATTAGCATAGAACCTGATCAGTCAGCGCATTCGCGCTGGTGCTACACTCCTCGTACACAACGTTTAATCTCCTTTCCGAGACGGTGTGTCACATATACATTCATGCAGAAAACGTACAAGATTTATTGTGTCTGACTAGCAACACACATGTCAAACATTAAACCGTCAACAATATAAAGATTTGTAATATTGTATGAATGACAGATAAAAACATAGTTTGACTATTTTCAGTTAGAGATCATGTCTGTTCTGGGTAGAAAACAAAATGTTTAGATTTTGTGTTTGGGGCGTCCTTAATCCTCAGTAAAATGTTGTTTTTTATTTCAAAATTGCCAATTCCATGATGTACAGTCTAGATATTTAAATTAAAAAAATAATTGATCAATGATCTGCAATGAACAATCGACATATTTCAGATTTAACATGTTTACGCTAAGAAAATAAATGAAAATATTTAACTTCTACATTTGTGTCTGATTTGGAATCCATATACTTGCTATTTATGGGTAGAAATTCTTTCAAACGTGGAGTTAAATCTCTCTGTGTTGTTGTATATTAATGTGCTACATTACGGTATCCTTAGTTTACAAGAATTAAAAATTACAAATTGTATAGTAAATTACATAGTAAAAACAAGAAATGCGTCCGTCGAACGCGGATGCCACCTGCAGCATATTTGAGAAACTGTGACAAAGTGGTTAACCGAAAAGTGTTTCGGACGGACGGACGGACGTTCAAACATTTGGGAGTTATGAGCTTTTTGTTCTTTAAAAGATCAAAGGATTAGCTCCTAAAGATCAATGGAATTACGAGCTTACCGACTATAACAAAGGAATCCTCTGTTACTAACCCTTACCCTAAGCTCCTAAACCCCCGATGTTGGCCCGGACAGACAGACGGACGGTCCAAACACTATATGCCACCCGTTTCTTCGAAACCCGGTGGCATAATTACAAATTACATGCAGCGTCTGATCCAGAATATTTCCATCTCAGCGACATTTAGACTGAGAAAGGAACATTGGAATGGGCTGTCAAAAGTGTAGTATGATAATGCCAATATACAACCTTCATTCATCCTCACACTCGAAAAATTAAAGAGTCACGAAATCATGTGAGGATATATTTCCAAGTATATATAGGCCGCCGGCTGAGAAAATGGACCCTACACATTTGCGCTAATTGGCACCGATAGGGATTATTTTTGCGAAACTTGGTATGAATGATCGATAGTTAACGCTGGTTCAGATTCCTTCAAATGGTGGACCCCGGGTTAAAAATGGGTGGGGCAGGAGGGGTCAAATTTCACATTTGCCCAAATATGGTCATGTCATATATCAATTCGAAGGTATGGACAAAACGATCACTTAGGGGCATTTTTTGTCGATATCAGATGATTGCATAATCCAAGATGGCCACCGAAAGGTCAAAAGGTCGTTCTTTTATTAGAGACTTCAAACGTCTTCTTCATACAAACTGCTTGGCCATTGGTAGCAAACTTCGCAGCTATGGTCCATTGGTAAAGCCTTTTCAGTTTTGTTAAAATGGCGGTCATCGCTAATCCAAGATGGCGGCCGTCTAAAAATAGCACAAAATTTTAAAAAATCTTCTCACGATCCACCAGACCGATTTCTACG
Organism: Conchocele bisecta; assembly: GCA_029237695.1. NCBI lineage: Eukaryota > Metazoa > Mollusca > Bivalvia > Lucinida > Thyasiridae > Conchocele > Conchocele bisecta. The sequence continues at coordinate 83,017,379 of CM055269.1, forward strand.
AAACTTGGCAGAAATGATCGATGTACAATGCTTTTTAGCTCACCGAGCGAAGCTCATGTGAGCTATTGTTACCGCAATGTGTCGTCGTCGTCGTCCGTGAACATTTTCAAACGTCTTCTCCTCGGTAACCATTGAGCCTATAGTCACCAAACTTCGTGGTCATGGTCCTTAGGTAGGGGGATTACAAAATTGTTAAAATGATGTCATTACGTAATCCAAGATGGCCGCCGTCTAAAAATAGCACAAATTCTTCAAAACTCTTCTTCTCAAGAACCGCCAACCGGATTTTGACAAAACTTGGTAGGAATGATCACTGTACAATGCTCTTTCAAAATTGTTAAAACGGTGACCCCGGGGTCAAAAATGGGCATGGCCCGTGGGGTCAAATTGGGGTCAAATTGTATTTTTGACCGAATATGGTCATGTCATATACCAAATTGAAGGTATCAATGAGGCAATCACTCTGGTGCATTTTTTGTCGAAATCGGATGGCTATGTCATCCAAGATGGCCGCCGAAAGGTCAAAAGGTCGTTCTTTTATTAGAGATTTCAAAATTCTTCTTTACATGAACCGCTTGGCCCATGGTAGCCAAACTTAAAAGTTATGGTCCATGGGTGAAACCTTTTCAGATTTGTTAAAATGGAGGTCATCGCTAATCCAAGATGGCCGCTGTCTAAAAATAGCATAAATTCTTAAAAAATCTTTTTCTCATGAACTGCTAGCAGATTTCAACAAAACTTGGTAGGAATGATCGATGTACAATGCTCTTTCAAAGTTGTTAAAATGGTGACCCCGGGGTCAAAAATGGGCGTGGCCCGTGGGGTCAAATTGTGGTCAAATTTTATTTTTGACCGAATATGGTCATGTTATATATCAAATCGAAGGTATCAACGAGGCGATCACTCTGATACATTTTTTGTTGAAATCGAATTGTTATGTCATCCAAGATGGCCGCCGAAATGTCAAAAGGTCGTTCTTTTATTAGAGATTTCAAAATTCTTCTTCACATGAACCGCTTGGCCCATGGTTGCCAAACTTAAAAGTTATGGTCCATGGGTGAAGCCTTTTCAGATTTGTTAAAATGGAGGTCATCGCTAATCCAAGATGGCCGCCGTCTAAAAATAGCATAAATTCTTAAAAAATCTTCTTCTCATGAACCGCTAGCCGGATTTTGACGAAACTTGGTAGGAATGATTGATGTACAATGCTCTTTCAAAGTTGTTAAAATGGTGACCCCGGGGTCAAAAATGGGCGTGGCCCGTGGGGTCAAATTTTATTTTTGACCGAATACGGTCACGTTATATATCAAATCGAAGGTATCAATGAGGCGATCACTCTGGTACATTATTTGTCGAAATTGGCTTGTTATGTCGTCCAAGATGGCCGCCGAAATGTCAAGAGGTCGTTCTTTTATTAGTGATTTCGAAATTCTTCTTCACATGAACCGCTTGGCCCATGGTAGCCAAACTTAAAAGTTATGGTCCATGGGTGAAGCCTTTTCAGATTTGTTAGAATGAAGGTCATCGCTAATCCAAGATGGCCGCCATCTAAAAGTAGCATATATTCTTAAAAAATCTTCTCATGAACTGCTGGCCGGATTTCGACGAAACTTGGTAGGAATGATCGATTTACAATGCTCTTTCAAAGTTGTGAAAATGGTGACCCTGGGGTCAAAAATGGGCTTGGCCTGTGGTGTGAAATTGGGGTCAAATTTTATTTTTGCCCGAATATGCTCATGTCATATATCAAATTGAAGGTATCGATGAGGCAATTGCTCTGGTGCAATATTTGTTGGAATCGGATGATTATGTCATCCATGATGGCCACCAAAAGGTCCATTTATTCAAGATTTTTAACGTCTTTTTCTCAGGAACCACATGGCCGATGCTGGACAAACTTCATAGGAAGTTAAGATCCTTGGGTGAAGCATTTTCAAATTTGGTAAAATGAGAGTCATAGCTTAATCCAAGATGACCGCCATCTAAAAATAGCACACTTTTTTTAAAACACATGAACTCAATTTCACATTCTGCTCTGGTGTTCATGGAGTCAGGTGAGCGAATTAGGGCCATGATGGCCCTCTTGTTCAAATTTGTTAAAATGGTGAAAAATGGGGTCAAATAGGTGTAAAATTTCATTTTTGACGTAATATGGTCTTATAATATATCAAATCAAAGGTATTGATGAGGCGATCGCTGTGATGTTTTCATCGAATCGGATGATTACATCATCCAAGATGGCCGCTGAAAGGTCAAAAGGTCGTTCTTTTATTAGAGATTTCAAATGTCTTCTTCATATAAACAGCTTGGCCATTGGTGGCCAAACTTCGCAGTTATGGTTCATTGTTAAAGCCTTTTCAGTTTTGTTAAAATGGCGGTCGTCGTTAATCCAAGATGGCCGCCATCTAAAAATAGCATAACTTCTTAAAAAATCTTCTCGAGAACCACCAGACAGATTTCGACGAAACTTGACAAGAATGATCGATGTACAATGCTTTTTTAAAGCTGTTAAAATGGTGACCCGGGGAACAAATAGGGGTTATATACGAGATGAAGAAATAATGCTATAGACTTTCAAATTCTCATTAATGTTTCTTGCCTTGGTGACAGCTTCACATTTCTGCATCTTCGCTGTCTGGCCCATATTCGACGGGCGTATTTTGTGACTTGCGGCACTATTTTTTAAAGCTGTTAAAATGGTGACCTCTGGGTCAAAAATGGGCTTGGCCCGGGGTCAACAAATAGGGGTCAACTTTTTTTACAGAATATGGTTATATAATACATAAAATCTAAGGATTGCAATAAAAAGTAGGCTGGAAGCATCCTGTTGTGGTCTCCAAACCTCTCAAAGTTGTGTAAGATATATCTGTACATATCACGAGACAACTCCTATCCTGGTGACTTCTCAAGTTTGACATTTTGTGCCTGTCATGGGCTTATTTTGATGTATATGTAGTGACAACTTTACATACCAATATTTGCTTGATTTTTGTGACATTGCACAGGTGAGGGATATAGGGCCATCATGGCCCTCTTGTTTATTTTATTGGTCATTTATCTCAGGTGATAATGTCTGTTCATGATCACATAGCATGCAACTATGACTCTCATAATTATCAAATGCCTGGTCCACAGTGAAACCTCTAAACCGGACATCCTGTGGACCTCCCAGGGTGTCCGGTTTAGAGAGGTGTCACTATACACTTGAAGAGGTCAGTGGAAGAAGGGGCTCCACTGGCTCCACTCCACTGACCCATTCAATTACAAAAATATGATTTGTGACTGTGACTTATGGGCTTATGGGATTTGTCATCAGTGTAGCTCATATGATACAATAGCACACTCCTGTGGCCAGATAACAATCTAAATTGCTTGTTAGAAGCATGGCAGATGTTTCGTTGATAGAATGCGGATAGTGCAGATCCTGATCAGCGGATGCACAGGCTGATCTGGAATTACACTGGTCGCAAAACCCATAAGCCCCATAACTCTAGTCACAGCCATATTTGACAAACAAATTCATCATTCATCGACAGGAACAACCGACTACCACGGAAACAATCCGGAAACTACTTGAAAAGCTTGGATCAGCATCCAGAGATGTATATGAAAAGTTTTTAAAGTGTCTTGAAGAGGTCGGTCAGCCAGACCTTATCCAGCTACTGAAAGAAGAAGAACAAAAGATCATAAAGGACAGGGAAGCACAGAACAGTACCAGAACAAGCACAACTGCCAACAACGGTATTTATCTTATAATAACACGGGTTGGGAACCTATCAATATGCAGATTACAAATGTGGCATGGTAATAGCGACAATAAACTTGGCCACATCATCTGCTAGTGGTGCGCACCAGAAAATGCAGTATGACTATGACCTTCATTTGACATAGACCTATTTTTCCCGCTTCATTGACTTCAGGTCAAAATTGAGAACATTCCCGTCCGGGCAGTGCGTTTGCCATGGATGAAAGGATTTTGAAATAACTCAAATGTGCACCATTATGATACGGTGTATCACACGCAAGACCCAGGTCCGGAGCTCAAAGTTAAGGTCACACATAGAGGTCAAAGATTAAAAATGAGATAATTATTGTCCGGGCTGTAACTTTGTCTTGGATGAAGGGATTTTGAAGTAACTTGTTAAAATGTTCACCATGATGAGATGCTTGTCATGCGCAAGACCCAGGTCTGTTGCTCCAAGTTCAAGGTCACATTTACAGGGGTGTAAAATTCCACTTGACCGCTCGCCATGGCGACTTGGTCATCATCTCGGTCGAGTAACTTTGTGTAGACAGTCGTCCGACGGGTCGAGTGAATTTTGGATCATCCTTGATTGATCGTGAATAAAAAAAATATATAGTTAAGCACCGTTCTCCGTTCATTAAACCCGTTTATTTATCAAATACCATTGATCATTTCATAAACGCTTTGAATTGAATAAAAGCGTTTGCGCCAACCGGAACAATTCTAATTATGGACAAGTTTAAATCGCGGCTCAAGCGGCGTGATTGAAATTTTATCAATACTTACCTATTTACTATATAAATAGGAAATACGTAAATTCTCCGTCACATATATCTGGCAAGAGATTGCAGTCACGGTTTCATCTTCACTTAAGTTAGTGCAGCGAGTTATCGCGAAAGTGTCTCGATTTATGGGATGGTCGCCCGGCCTAGGCCGCCTGTTGTCCGCGATTTAAACTCGCACATAATTAATGGCATTCTGTAACGTCAATGTTCGCTTCCGGTGTAAACACGCAATATTGCTAGCAGACAGCCAGAGTTAGCACATGCGAAAATATAATTTTCTCCAAACTACACAGCATTCCGATGATACGGATCGCTTGATTTTCGTTAGAAAATGATTTTCATCAGTCCAATTATAAAAATGTGATGTTTTTCTTTGACAAATATGAACAATACTTGCAAAGAGTGCAGATCCTGATGAGACGGCTCGCGCATTTACACTGTTTGTAAATATTGCTATAAAGGTTTGTGGTGTTGAAAGGGTTAATGTACTCACACTCCCATAACCTGTTCGATTATTAAGCATTTAACATCTACTTAAAGTATTTTGTGTGCTGTGTAGTCTGAAAATGTACCGTACATTTTCATATGTGCTGGCCCAGGCAATGAAATATCATGAAAATTGTTTTGTACATATCATAGATTATAAGAAACATTCGCAAATGTCAAAGCAAACCGAAATATTCATAAACCTATTTTTCTAGACACACCGGTGTAGCTTGCAGGGTCGGTAGTGAAGTATATAGAAAATCGTCCACCCCGTTTTTAGCTCACCTGAGCGAAGCTCATGTGAGCTATTGTTACCGCAATGTGTCCGTCGTCCGTGAACATTTTCAAACGTCTTCTCCTCGGTAACCATTGGGCATATAGTCACCAAACTTCATGGTCATGGTCCTTAGGTAGGGGATTACAAAATTGTTAAAATGGCGTCATTACATAATCCAAGGTGTCCGCCATCTGAAAATAGCACAATTTTGTCGAAATCGGATGTTATTATGTCATCCAAGATGGCCGCCGCAAGGTCAAAAGGTCGTTCTTTTATTACAGATTTCAAAATTCTTCTTCACATGAACCGCTTGGCCCATGGTAGCCAAACTTAAAAGTTATGGTCCATGCATGGGTGAAGCCTTTTCAGATTTGTTAAAATGGAGGTCATCGCTTATCCAAGATGGCCGCCATCTAAAAATAGCATAAATTCTTAAAAAAATTTCTTCTCATGAACTGCTAGCCGGATTTCGGCGAAACTTGGTAGGAATGATCGATGTACAATGCTCTGTCAAATTTGTTAAAATGGTGACCCTGGGGTAAAAAATGGGTGTGGCCCGTGGGGTCAAATTGGATCAAATTTTATTTTTGACCGAATATGGTCTTGTCTATACCAAATTGAAGGTATCAAAGAAGTGATCACTCTGGTACATTTTTTGTCAAAATGGGATGGTCATGTCATCCAAGATGTCCGCCGAAAGGTCAAAAGGTCGTTCTTTTATTAGAGATTTCAAAATTCTTCTTCACACAAACCGCTTGGCCCTTGGTGGCCAAACTTCACAGTTATGGTCTATGGGTGAAGCCTTTTCAGATTTGTTGAAATGGAGATCGTCGCTAATCCAAGATGGCTGCCATCTAAAAATAGCACAAATTCTTAAAAAATCTTCTTCTCATGAACCGCCAGCCGTATTTCGACGAAACTTGGTAGGAATGATCGATGTAGAATGCACTTTCAAAGGTGTTAAAATGGTGACCCCGGGGTCAAAAATGGGCGTGGAACATGGGGGTCAAATTGGGGTAACATTTTATTGTATCCCCCGGACTCCGTCGGGGGATACTATGGATTTGACAGCGCGCCGCGTCCGCGTCAGACACTTCTTGTCCGGAGCATAACTCGAACACCCTTTGGAATATTTTCATGAAACTTCACACATGCATAGACCACGACCCGAAGGTGTGTCGCGCACAAGAATGACAACTCTTGCATAGCTAATTTTTGAGTTATCTCCCTTTTTTGTTTCTCGCACTGATTTCGTGTCCGGAGCATAACTCCACCACCCTTTGGAATATTTTCATGAAACTTCACACATGCATAGACCACGACCCGAAGGTGTGTCGTGCACAAGAATGACAACTCTTGCATAGCTAATTGTTGAGTTATCTCCCTTTTTTGCTTCGCGCACTGATTGACCATAACTCGACCACCCTTTGGAATATTTTTATGAAACTTAACACATTCAATTAGTCCACGAACCGAAGGTGTGTCGTGCACAAGACTGACAACTCTTGCATAGCTATTTTTTTAGTTATCTCCCTTTTTTGTTTTCGCTCACTGATTTCCTTTCCGGAGCATAACTCGACCACCCTTTGGAATATTTTCATGAAACTTCACACATGCATAGACCACGACCCGGAGGTGTGTCGCGCACAAGAATGACAACTGTTGCGTAGCTAATTTTTGAGTTATCTCCCTTTTTTGTTTTGCCCACTCTACAAACTGGACAATAATGCATGAAGACCTGTTTTCTCGTCTGCTCTGTACACCATTTCTCTTGTGCTCTGTACACCTTACCTGTAGAGAGAACAATAGAGACTGGGAGAACCATGTGCTAGCATGGGCTAGCATGTGCAGATGTCCAGTGCTTGACCACTGTTGACCAGGTAATTTATACAGGTAAATTACTACATTGGATATTACATTGAAAATATTGTGGCATTATGTGGACCTGTGCAGATATATGTAGATGAATATAGGACTATTAAAAAAAAATTCTGGGCTCCAGTAGCAAGCATTATTATTTTTAAACTTTTTTTTTCCATTTTTTTTTTTCATTTTATTTTTTCATTTTTTTTTTCAAATTATTTTTCAATTTTTGTCTAGTAGCATAAGGTCGTAAGTGCTATATACAGAATATTCACCTGTGCATGTGCTAGCATGTGCAACTGACCACTGACCACTTACAGGTAATTTATACAGGTAAATGATTATATTACATTTCCGTAAACTGTGTTGAAAATATTGTGGCAATATGTGGACCTGTGTATATATGATATGTAGATAAATATAGGACTATTAAAAAACATTCTGGGCTCCAGTAGGGAGCATTATTCTTTTATTTTTTTTAAATTTAATTTTTTTTTTCCATTTTTTTTTTACATTCTTTTTCAATTTTTTAACTGACCACTAACTTATTACAGGTAATTTATACAGGTACATTATTACATTTCCGTAAACTGTGTTGACAATATTGTGGCAGTATGTGGACCTGTGCAGATATATGTAGATAAATATAGGACTATTAACAAACATTCTGGGCTCCAGTAGCGAGCATTATTATTTTATTTTTTTTGTATATTACATTTCCGTAAACTGTGTTGAAAATATTCTGGCATTATGTGGACCTGTGCAGATATATGTAGATAAATATAGGACTATTAGAAAAAAATTCTGGGCTCCAGTAGCAAGCATTATTATTTTTAATTTTTAAACTTTTTTTTTCCATTTTTTTTTTTGTTCATTTTTTTTTTCAAATTCTTTTTCAATTTTTGTCTAGTAGCATACGGTCGTAAGTGCTATATACAGACTATTATCATATAATAAAACAATTATTGACTAGTGAGCCATAGAATATAATCTGATATTCTATGGCTCACTAGTCAATAATTGTATAATATGTTCGGGCCAGTGAAAATTGCTTTCGGGCCCAGGCTCGAGGTCAAGGCGGGACAAGGCAAGGCATCTGATTCCGCGGAATTCTTGTTTACTTATCTCCCTTTGTTGTTTCGTGCTCTGATTTTGTATCCAGAGCATAACTCGAACACCCTTTGCAATATTTTTATGCCCCACCACGAAAGTGGAGGGGGCATTTAGTGTTACCCTTGTCCGCCCACCCGCCCGCCCGCCCGCCCGCCCGCCCGCCCGCCCCGCCCGCCGTCCGTCCGTCCGGGCCATCGGGGGTTTAGGAGCTTAGGGTAAGGGTTAGTAACAAAGGATTCCTTTGTTATAGTCGGTAAGCTCCTAATTCCATTGATCTTTAGGAGCTAATCCTTTGATCTTTTAAAGAACAAAAAGCTCATAACTCTCAAATGTCTGAACGTCCGTCCGTCCGTCCGTCCGTCCGTCCGTCCGGGCCAACATCGGGGGTTTAGGAGTTAGGGTAAGGGTTAGTAACCTTTGATCTCTTTGATATTGTCGGTGCCTCATAAATTTAGGAGCTAACTCTTTGATATTTAGGAGCTAACCCTTTGATCTTTTATATAGCGGTGCCTCATAACTCCCAAATGTTTGAACGTCCGTCCGTCCGTCCGTCCGTCCGTCCGTCCGTCCGGGCCAACATCGGGGGTTTAGGAGTTAGGGTAAGGGTTAGTAACCTTTGATCTCTTTGATATTGTCGGTGCCTCATAAATTTAGGAGCTAACTCTTTGATATTTAGGAGCTAACCCTTTGATCTTTTATATAGCGGTGCCTCATAACTCAAATGATGAACGTCCGTCGTCCGTCCGTCCGCTCCGTCCGTCCGTCCGCCAACATCCGGGGGTTTAGGAGTTAGGGTAAGTTAGTAACCTTTGATCTCTTTGATATTGTCGGTGCCTCATAAATTTAGGAGCTAACTCTTTGATATTTAGGAGCTAACCCTTTGATCTATAGCGGTGCCTCATCTCTCAAATGTTTGAACCGTCCGTCCGTCCGCCGTCCGTCCGCCGTCCGTCCGTCCGTCCGTCCGTCCGACCTCCACCGTCGGGCCAACATAGGGGGTTTAGAGCTTAGGGTAAGGGTTAGTAACAAAGGATTCCTTTGTTATAGTCGGTAAGCTCGTAATCCATTGATCAATTAGGACTAATCCTTGATCTTTTAAAGAACAGCTCATAACTCCCAAATGTGAACGTCCGTCCGTCCGTCCTCCGTCCGTCCTTTGCCAACACGGGGGTTTAGAGCTTGGGTAAGGGTTAGAACAAAGGATTCCTTTGTTATATCGGTAAGCTCGTAATTCCATTGATCTTTAGGAGCTAATCTTTGATCTAAAGAACAAAAAGCTCATAACTCCAAATGTTTGAACGTCCGTCCGGGCCAACATCGGGGGTTTAGGAGCTTAGGGTAAGGCTTAGTAACAAAGGATTCCTTTGTTATAGTCGGTAAGCTCGTAATTCCATTGATCTTTAGGAGCTAATCCTTTGATCTTTTAAAGAACAAAAAGCTCATAACTCCCAAATGTTTGAACGTCCGTCCGTCCGTCCGTCCGTCCGGGCCAACATCGGGGGTTTAGGAGTTAGGGTAAGGGTTAGTAACCTTTGATCTCTTTGATATTGTCGGTGCCTCATAAATTTAGGAGCTAACTCTTTGATATTTAGGAGCTAACCCTTTGATCTTTTATATAGCGGTGCCTCATAACTCCCAAATGTTTGAACGTCCGTCCGTCCGTCCGTCCGTCCGTCCGGGCCAACATCGGGGGTTTAGGAGCTTAGGGTAAGGGTTAGTAACAAAGGATTCCTTTGTTATAGTCGGTAAGCTCGTAATTCCATTGATCTTTAGGAGCTAATCCTTTGATCTTTTAAAGAACAAAAAGCTCATAACTCCCAAATGTTTGAACGTGCCGTCCGTCCGTCCGTCCGTCCGTCCGTCCGGGCCAACATCGGGGGTTTAGGAGTTAGGGTAAGGGTTAGTAACCTTTGATCTCTTTGATATTGTCGGTGCCTCATAAATTTAGGAGCTAACCGTCCGTCCGTCCGTCCGTCCTGGCCAACATCGGGGGTTTAGGAGCTTAGGGTAAGGGTTAGTAACAAAGGACGGGGGTTGGAGCCTTAGGGTAAGTTAGTAACAAAGGATTCCTTTGTTATAGTCGGTAAGCTCCTAATTCCATTGATCTTTAGGAGCTAATCCTTTGATCTTTTAAAGAACAAATAGCTCATAACTCTCAAATGTTTGAACGTCCGTCCGTCCGTCCATCAGGGCCAACATCGGGGGTTTAGGAGTTAGGGTAAGGGTTAGTAACCTTTGATCTCTTTGATATTGTCGGTGCCTCATAAATTTAGGAGCTAACTCTTTGATATTTAGGAGCTAACCCTTTGATCTTTTATATAGCGGTGCCTCATAACTCCCAAATGTTTGAACGTCCGTCCGTCCGTCCGTCCGTCCGTCCGTCCGGGCTAACATCGGAGGTTTAGGAGTTAGGGTAAGGGTTAGTAACCTTTGATCTCTTTGATATTGTCGGTGCCTCATAAATTTAGGAGCTAACTCTTTGATATTTAGGAGCTAACCCTTTGATCTTTTATATAGCGGTGCCTCATAACTCCCAAATGTTTGAACGTCCGTCCGTCCGTCCGCGTCCGTCCGTCCTTCCGTCCGTCCGTCCGTCCGTCCGTCCTCCGTCCACACGAATGGGTACTTGTTGTAAGCGTACGGGGATCTTATTGGGTAGGGTTAGGATAATGTTGGGTACTCTTGTTGGGTATTTTTATACAGTAAAAACCCAACAAGTATTCATTCGTAGGAACGTGCGTCCCGTCCTCCCGTCCGTCCGTCCATCCGGGCACACATTAGGGTCTTATGTGGGGTAGGGGGCGTGGTCTAAGACAATGGGTTAGGGTTAGAACACAATGGAACTTAATCCGTACCCCGTAAGCCTATTGTGTCTTACGGGGTATTTCCCTTTGATCTTTTATATAGCAAGTACCCCCTAAGGTCCGAAATGTAAGTTCGTCCGTCCGTCCGTCGGTCGGTCCGTCCGTCCGTCACAAAACTTTAACACTCGGGTAAATGTCTCATAATTTCTTCATCCTTCGACCGATCTGCTTCATATTTCATATACACATTGCTCTAATGGTCCTCTACCGCCCTGTGCCAAATCCACGTTCGTCCTGCCCCCGCCAAGCCCAGGGTCAAGATTACATACTTGGTGCTTCAAAAACTTTAACGCTCGGGTAAATATCTTATAATTTCTGTTTTCTTTCACGGATCATCTTCATATTTCATATACGCATTGCTCTAATGGTCCTCTATCGCCCTGTGCCAAATCCACGTTTGTTCTGTCCCCGCCAAGCCCAGGGTCAAGGTCACATACTTAATGCTTCAAAAACTTTAACGCTCGTGTAAATATCTTATACTTTCTGTTTTCTTTCATGGATGGATCATCTTCATATTTCATATACGCATTGCTCTAATGGTCCTCTACCGCCCTGTGCCAAATCCACGTTCGTCCTGTCCCACCAATCCCAGGGTCAAGGTCACATACTTGGTGCTTCAAAAACTTTAACGCTCAGGTAAATATCTTATAATTTTTATTTCCATTCACGGATCAACTTCATATTTCATATACGCATTGCTCTAATGGTCCTCTACCGCCCTGTGCCAAATCCACGTTCGTCCTGCCCCCGCTAAGCCCAGGGTCAAGGTCACATACTTGGTACTTCAAAAACTTTAAAGCTCGGGTAAATATCTTATACTTTCTGTTTTCTTTCATGGATCATCTTCATATTTCATATACGCATTGTTGTAATGGTCCTCTACCGCCCTGTGCCAAATCCACGTTCGTCCTGCCCCACCAATCCCAGGTTCAAGGTCACATACTTGGTGCTTCAAAAACGTTAACGCTCAGGTAAATATTTTATAAATTTTAATTCCATTCACGGATCAACTTCATATTTCATATACGCGTTGCTCTAATGGTCCTCTACCGCCCTGTGCCAAATCCACGTTCGTCCTGCCCCCGCTAAGCCCAGAGTCAAGGTCACATACTTGGTACTTCAAAAACTTTAAAGCGCGGGTAAATATCTTATACTTTCTGTTTTCTTTCATGGATCATCTTCATATTTCATATACGCATTGTTGTAATGGTCCTCTACCGCCCTGTGCCAAATCCACGTTCGTCCTGCCCCACCAATCCCAGGTTCAAGGTCACATACTTGGTGCTTCAAAAACGTTAACGCTCAGGTAAATATTTTATAAATTTTATTTCCATTCACGGATCAACTTCATATTTCATATACGCGTTGCTCTAATGGTCCTCTACCGCCCTGTGCCAAATCCACGTTCGTCCTGCCCCCGCCAAGCCCAGGGTCAAGATTACATACTTGGTGCTTCAAAAACTTTAACGCTCGGGTAAATATCTTATAATTTCTGTTTTCTTTCACGGATCATCTTCATATTTCATATACGCATTGCTCTAATGGTCCTCTACCGCCCTGTGCCAAATCCACGTTTGTTCTGTCCCCGCCAAGCCCAGGGTCAAGGTCACATACTTAATGCTTCAAAAACTTTAACGCTCGTGTAAATATCTTATACTTTCTGTTTTCTTTCATGGATCATCTTCATATTTCATATACGCATTGCTCTAATGGTCCTCTACCGCCCTGTGCCAAATCCACGTTCGTCCTGCCCCACCAATCCCAGGGTCAAGGTCACATACTTGATGCTTCAAAAACTTTAACGCTCAGGTAAATATCTTATAATTTTTATTTCCATTCACGGATCAACTTCATATTTCATATACGCGTTGCTCTAATGGTCCTCTACCGCCCTGTGCCAAATCCACGTTCGTCCTGCCCCCGCTAAGCCCAGGGTCAAGGTCACATACTTGGTACTTCAAAAACTTTAAAGCTCGGGTAAATATCTTATACTTTCTGTTTTCTTTCATGGATCATCTTCATATTTCATATACGCATTGCTCTAATGGTCCTCTACCGCCCTGTGCCAAATCCACGTTCGTCCTGCCCCACCAATCCCAGGTTCAAGGTCACATACTTGGTGCTTCAAAAACGTTAACGCTCAGGTAAATATTTTATAAATTTTATTTCCATTCACGGATCAACTTCATATTTCATATACGCATTGCTCTAATGGTCCTCTACCGCCCTGTGCCAAATCCACGTTCGTCCTGCCCCCGCTAAGCCCAGGGTCAAGGTCACATACTTGGTACTTCAAAAACTTTAAAGCTCGAGTAAATATCTTATACTTTCTGTTTTCTTTCATGGATCATCTTCATATTTCATATACGCATTGTTGTAATGGTCCTCTACCGCCCTGTGCCAAATCCACGTTCGTCCTGCCCCACCAATCCCAGGTTCAAGGTCACATACTTGGTGCTTCAAAAACTTTAACGCTCAGGTAAATATTTTATAAATTTTATTTCCATTCACGGATCAACTTCATATTTCATATACGCGTTGCTCTAATGGTCCTCTACCGCCCTGTGCCAAATCCACGTTCGTCCTGCCCCCGCCAAGCCCAGGGTCAAGGTCACATAGTTAGTGCTTCAAAAACTTTAACGCTCGGGTAAATATCTTATAATTTCTGTTTTCTTTCATGGATCATCTTCATATTTCATATACGCATTGCTCTAATGGTCCTCTACTGCCCTGTGCCAAATCCACGTTCGTCCTGCCCCCGCCAATCCCAGGGTCAAGGTCACATACTTGGTGCTTCAAAAACTTTAATGCTCAGGTAAATATCTTATAATTTTTCTTTCCATTCACGGATCAACTTCATATTTCATATATGCGTTGCTCTAATCGTCCCCTACCGCCCTGTGCCAAATCCACGTTCGTCCCACCCCCGCCAAGCCCAGGGTTAACATCACATACTTAGTGCTTCAAAAACTTTAACGCTCAGGTAAATATCTTATAATTTCTGTTTTCTTTCACGGTGCTTCAAAAACTTTAATGCTCAGGTAAATATCTTATAATTTTTCTTTCCATTCACGGATCAACTTCATATTTCATATATGCGTTGCTCTAATGGTCCTCTACCGACCTGTGCCAAATCCACGTTTGTCCTGCCCCCGCCAAGCCCAGGGTCAAGGTCACATACTTGGTGCTTCAAAAACTTTAACGCTCAGGTAAAAGAAAATTTTGACTTGCAATTTGGCCTCATTTATTATCAAAGCGATATGTGGGACATCCGTGTTCTATGAACACATTTTCTAGTTTATTGAACTTCACACATGCATAGAAGACGACCCAAAGGTGTGTCGCACGTAAGAATGACAACTCTTGCGTTGTTAATTTCTTAGTTATCTCCCTTTGTTGTTTCGTGCACTGATTTCGTGTCTGGAGCATAACTCGAACACCCTTTGGAATATTTTCATGAAACTTCACACATGCATAGACCACGACCCTAAAGGTGTGTCCCGCAAGAATGACAACTCTTGCATCACTAATTCTTTAGTTATCTCCCTTTGTTTTTCCGTCACTGATTTTGTCTCCGGAGCATAACTCGAACACCCTTTTTTCAAACTACTTGTGTATCTGGGGAGGGGGATACACATGCGCTTGTCGACAAGCATCCATTTCTAGTTTTTGACCAAATATGCTCATGTCATATATCAAATTGAAGGTATCGATGAGGCGATTGCTCTGGTGCAATATTTATTGGAATCGGATGATTATGTCATCCAAGATGGCAGACGAAAGGTCAAAAGGTCATCCTTTTATGAGATATTTTAAACATCGTCGTTTCATGAACCGATTGGCCAATGGTCAGCAAACTCTACCTGTATGGTCCTTAGGTGCAGCCTTTCCAAAGTTGTTGAAATTAATTAAAGTTGTATAAAATAGCACAAATTCTTAAAAAATATTTTTCTCGTGAACCGTCAGCAGGATTTCGGCGAAACTTGGTAAGAATGATCGATGTACAATGCTCTTTGAAAGTTGTTAAAATGCTGGGCAAGCTTTTTAGGGGTCTTATTGGATAGGGTTAGGGTTAGTGTTGGGTATTTTTGGGTATTTTTTATATAGTAAAAACCCAACAAGTATCCATTAGTAGGAACGTCCGTCCGTCCGTCCTCCGTCCGTCCGTCCGGCACACATTAGGGTACTTATGTGGCTAGCCCCACAGGGTTATGGACTTGGTAAAGGATAGGGTTGGTTACAATTAGCCACCTAAAAATCCTTTTATGTGGCTAAAAATCGTTTTATGTGGCTAATATTTAACATGTGATAAGCCACATAAGTATAGTACTGTAAGAACGTCCGTCCGTCCGTCCCTGTCCGTCTGTCCGGTCACACATACAGGGTCTTAGGTGGTTAGAGGCGTGGCCTAAGACAAAAGAATACAATAGATTTATTCCGTTGACCACTTAAGCCTATTGTTCCTTAGGTGGTCATTCCTTTGATCTTTTATATAGTAAAAACCACCTAAGGGATGTCACGTAAGGACGTCCGTCCGGTCCGGTCCTGTCCCGTCCGTCCGTCCGTCCGTCCGTCCGTCCGTCCGTCCGTACTTACGAGAGCTACATTGTGAGGTTGCTGTGTTGTGCTGAAACCCACCCACCGCCCTATTTAAGACACTTGGATAAGTGTTTTTCAAATATAATTAACTAATGGCTAGCTCATTTGCATATTATGCGATTTATTCCGTAAGAGAATCGTTAAGGAAGAAAATAACGGAATAAGTTGCTACATTGTGAGGTTAACCCCACAGTGTAAACATCAAAGGAAATAACCTCACAATGTATCTCTCGTAAGAACGTCCGTTCCGTCCGTCCGTCCGTCCGTCCGTCCGTCGTCTGTCCGTCCGTCGTCCATGAACATTTTCAAACGTCTTCTCCTCGGTAACCATTGGGCCTATAGTTACCAAACTGCATGGTCATGGTCCTTAGGTAGGGGGATTACAAAATTGTTAAAATGACGTCATTACGTAATCCAAGATGGCCGCCATCTAAAAATAGCACAAAAATCTTCTTCTCGAAAACCACCAACCGGATTTCGACAAAACTTGGTAGGAATGATCGCTGTACAATGCTCTTTCAAAGTTGTTAAAATGGTGACCCCGGGGTCAAAAATGGGCGTGGCCCGTGGGGTCAAATTTGGGTCAAATTTTATTTTTGACCGAATATGGTCATGTCTATATCAAATCGAAGGTATCAAAGAGGCAATCACTCTGGTACATTTTGTGTCGAAATTGGATGGTCATGTCATCGAAGATGGCCACCAAAAGGTCAAAAGGTCGTTCTTTTAATAAAGATTTCAAACGTCTTGTTCTCGTGAACCGCAATGCCGATATTGGCAAAACTTCACGGTATGGTTATTGGGTCAAGCCTTTTCATTTTTGTTAAAATGGTGGTCATCGCGAAATCAAAGAGGGCCGCTGTTGAAAAGTAGGTCAAATTCTTAAAAAATCTGTTACGAAACTTTGTATGAATGATCAATAGTTAACACTGGTTCAGATCCTTTCAAATGGTGGACCTCAGGTCAAAAATGGTCGGGGCAGGAGAGGTCAATTAAGGGTCAAATGTCACATTTGACCGAATATGGTCATGTCATATATCAAATCGAAGGTATCGACGAGACGGTCATTCTGGAGCCTTTTTGTCGAAATCAGGTAAGTACGTCATCCGAGATGGCTGTCGAAAGTTCAAAGGTCGTTCTTTCAGTATAGATTACAAACGTCTTCTCATGAACCACTTGGCCAATATTGGCCAAACTTCACAGTAATGGTCAGTTGGTCAAGCCTTTTCATTTTTAGTGCACCTTCCGAAGGAAGAAGTGCTTATGGCTTACCCTCGGCGTCGTAGGCGTCGTAGGCGTCCGTCTGTCTGTCCGTCTGTATGTCTGTCTGTCTGTCCGTCCGTCCGTCCGTCCGTCCGTCCGTCCGTCCGTCCGTCCGTCCGTACTTACGAGAGCTACATTGTGAGGTTGCTGTGTTGTGCTGAAACCCACCCACCGCCCTATTTAAGACACTTGGATAAGTGTTTTTCAAATATAATTAACTAATGGCTAGCTCATTTGCATATTATGCGATTTATTCCGTAAGAGAATCGTTAAGGAAGAAAATAACGGAATAAGTTGCTACATTGTGAGGTTAACCCCACAGTGTAAACATCAAAGGAAAGGAAATAACCTCACAATGTATCTCTCGTAAGAACGTCCGTCCGTCCGTCCGTCCGTCCGTCCGTCCGTCCGTCCGTCTCCGTCCGTCCGTCCGTCCGTCCGTCCGTCCGGGCACACATTAGGATACTTATGGGGTAGGGGGCGTGGCCTAAGACAAAGGGTTAGGGTTAGAACACAATGGAACTTAATCCGTACCCCATAAGCCTATTGTGTCTTACGGGGTATTTCCTTTGATCTTTTATATAGCAAGTACCCCCTAAGGTCCGAAATGTAAGTTCGTCCGTCCGTCCGTCCGTCCGTCCGTCCGTCCGTCTATAATGGCCTATATTTTCTGTTTCCTTGCTTGGATTTGCTTCATATTTCACACACGCATTGCTCCAAGGGTCCTCTACATCTGCTAAGCCCAGGGTCAAGGTCAAATACTTTGTACGCTCGAAACCTTAACACGCTCTGGTAAATGGCTCATAAATTTTGTTTCCCTTATCCAGCACGTTGTATTTTCAAGTTGGAGTCAAATTTCACCTTTGACCGAATATGGTCATGTCATATATCAATTCCCTTCGAAGGTATGGACGAAACGATCACTTAGGAGCATTTTTTGTCGAAATCAGATGATACATCATCCAAGATGGCCGGTCCAAAGGTCGTTCTTTTATTAGAGATTTCAAACGTCTTCTTCATACAAACCGCTTGGCCATTGGTAGCAAACTTCGCAGGTATGGTCCATTGGTAAAGCCTTTTCAGTTTTGTTAAAATGGTGGTCATCGTTAATCCAAGATGGCGGCCATCTAAAAAATAGCACAAAATTGTAAAAAATCTTCTTCTCACGAACCACCAGACCGTTTTCTACGAAACTTGGCAGAAATGATCGATGTACAATGCTTTTTCAAATTTGTTGAAATGGTGACCCCTGTGTCCAAAATGGGGTCAAATAGGTTTCAAATTTCATTTTTGACAGAATATGGTCTTATAATATATCAAATTAAAGGTATTGATCAGGCGATCACTGTGATGCTGTTTTCATCGAATCGGATGATTTCGTCATCCAAGATGGCCGCCGAAAGGTCAAAAGGTCGTTCTTTTATTAGAGATTTCAAATGTCTTCTTCATACAAACCGCTTGGCCATTGGTGACCAAACTTCGCAGTTATGGTTCATTGGTAAAGCCTTTTCATTTGTTAAAATGGCGGTCGTTAATCCAAGATGGCTGCCGTCTAAAAATATAAATACTTTAAAAAATCTTCTGACGAACCACCAGACCGATTTCGACGAAACTTGACAGGAATGATCGATGTACAAAGCTGTTAAAATGGTGGCAGGAGGTGGTGGGGGGGGGGGGGTCAAATAGGTGTCAACATTTTAATACATAAAATCTAAGGATTGCAATAAAAAGTAGGCTGGAAGGCCGATTTCGACGAAGCTTGATATGAATGATCGATAGTTAACGATGTTTCAGATTCTTTCAAATGGTGGCCCCCGGTTCAAAAATTTCACATATGACCGAATATGGTCATGTCATATATCAATTCGAAGGTATGGACGAAACGATCACTTGGGAGCATTTTTTGTCGAAATCAGATGATTACATCAACCAGGATGGCCGCCAAAAGGTCGTTCGTTTATTAGAGATTTCAAACGTCTTTTTCATACAAATCGCTTGGCCATTGGTAGCAAACTTCGCAGTTATGGTCCATTGGTAAAGCCCTTTCAGTTTTGTTAAAATGGTAGTCATCGTTAATCCAAGATGGCGGCCATCTAAAAATAGCACAACATTTAAAAAAAATCTTCTTCTCACGAACCACCAGACTGATTTCTACGAAACTTGGCAGAAATGATCGATGTACAATGCTTTTTCAAATTTGTTAAAATGGTGACCCCTGGGTCAAAAATGGGGTCAAATTTCATTTTTTGACAGAATATGGGCTTATAATATATCAAATCAAAGGTATTGATGAGGCGATTGCTGTGGTGCTGTTTTCATCGAATCGGATGATTACATCATCCAAGATGGCCGCCGAAAGGTCAAAAGGTCGTTCTTTTATTAGAGATTTCAGAAGTCTTCTTCATACAAACCGCTTGGCCATTGGTGGCCAAACTTCACAGTTATGGATCATTGGTAAAGCCTTTTAAGTTTTGTTAAAATGGCGGTCGTCGTTAATCCAAGATGGCCGCCGTCTAAAAATAGAATAAATTCTTTAAACAATCTTCTCATGAACCACCAGACCGATTTCGACGAAACTTGACAGGAATGATCGATGTACAATGCTTTTTCAAAGCTGTTAAAATGGTTACCTCTGGGTCAAAAAGGGCATGGCCCGGGGGGTCAAATAGAGGTCAACTTTTTTACTGAATATGGTTATATAATACATAAAATCTAAGGATTGCAATGAAAAGTAGGCTGAAAGCATCCTGTTGTGGTCTACAAACCTCTCAAAGTTGTGTAAGATATATCTGTACATATCGCGAGTCAACTCCTACCCTGGTGACTTCTCAAGTTTGTCGCATTGACATTTTGTGCCTGTCATGGGCTTATTTTGATGTATATGTAGTGACAACTTTACATACCATATTTTTGTGACATGGCACAGGTGAGCGATATAAGGCCGTCATGGCCCTCTTCTTTATTGATCATGTGGCAAATTGACAGTATGATTTTATTTCTCCATTACCTGTATGCTATTGTTAAATGTAGATCTATGACACAGACACATGTACTCGTACGATGGGTAACATTAATCAGATTATCTGAATGACAAGCAGTTTGGACCACTCTCCGACTGCACAGATGCACAGGCTGACCGGGTACTTCCTCCTTTTAAAATTTTTCTGGGCGACCCCTCTAGCGAACTCGCTCACTCCAGTTGGCCCTGTTAAAAAAATAATTTCCTGAATAGGCCATAAAAAATAAGTACTTTGGTTCTCAGACACAGGGTTTGCGGAATGTGACGCGGAAGGGCAGATTTTTTTAATACATTTTTTGTTTATTTGAGATGTTCAATTCTGTGTTTAGCTCACCTGAGCGAAGCTCATGTGAGCTATTATTACCGCAATGTGTCCGTCGTCCGGCGTCCGGCGTCCGTCGTCTGTGAACATTTTCAAACGTCTTCTCCTCGGTAACCATTGGGACTATAGTTACCAAACTTCATGGTCATGGTCCTTAGGTAGGGGGATTACAAAATTGTTAAAATGACGTCATCACGTAATCCAAGATGGCCACCGTCTAAAAATAGCACAAATTTTTCAAAAATCTTCTTCTCAAGAACCGCCAACCGGATTTCGACAAAACTTGGTAGGAATGATCAATGTACAATGCTGTTTCAAAGTTGTTAAAATGGTGACCCCAGGGTCAAAAATGGGCGTGGCCCGTGGGTCAAATTGGGGGCAAATTTTATTTTTGACCGAATATGGTCATGTTATATATCAAATCGAAGGTATCAATGATCACTCTGGTGCATTTTTTGTCGAAATCGGATGGTCATGTCATCCAAGATGGCCGCCGAAATGTGTGAAAAGGTTGTTCTTTTATTAGAGATTTCAAAATTCTTCTTCACACGAACCACTTGGCCATGGTGGCCAAACTTCACAGTTATGGTCCATGGGTGAAGCCTTTTTGGATTTGTTAAAACGGAGGTCGTCACTAATCCAAGTTGGCCGCCGTCTAAAAATACCACAAATTCTTAAAAAATCTTCTTCTCATGAACTGCCAGCCGGATTTCGATGAAACTTGGTAGGAATGATCGATGTACAATGCTCTTTAAAAGTTGTTAAAATGGTCACCCCTGGGTGAAAAATGGGCGTGGCCCATGGGGTCAAATTTGGGTCAAATTTATTTTTAACCGAATATGGTCATGTCGTATATCAAATCGAAGGTATAGACGAGGCGATTACTCTGGTGCATTTTTTGTCGAAAACGGATGGTTATATCATCCAAGATGGCCACCAAAAGGTCAAAAGGTTGTTCTTTTATTAGAGATTTAAAATTCTTCTTCACACAAACCGCGTGGCCCATGGTGGCCAAACTTCACAGTTATGGTCCATGGGTGATGCCTTTCAGATTTGTTAAAACGGAGGTCGTCGCTAATCCAAGATGGCTGCCGTCTAAAAATAGCACAAATTCTTGAAAAATCTTATTCTCATGAACCGCCAGCCGGATTTCGACGAAACTTGGTAAGAATGATCGACGTAGAATGCTCTTTCAAAGGTTTTAAAATGGTGAGCCCTGGCGTGGCCCGTGGGGTCAAATTTTATTTTTGACCAAATATGCTCATGTCATATATCAAATTGAAGGTATCGATGAGGTGATTGCTCTGGTGCAATATTTGTCGGATTCGGATGATTATGTCATCCATAATGGCCAACAAAAGGTCCATTTATTCAAGATTTTGAACGTCTTTTTCTCACAAACCACATGGCCGATGCTGGCCAAACTTCATAGTAAGTTAAGATCCTTGGGTGAAGCATTTTCAGATTTGGTAAAATGAGAGTCATCGCTTAATCCAAGATGGCCACCATCTAAAAATAGCACAATTTTTATGCCACCGGGTTTCGGTTAACCACTTTGTCACAGTTTCTCAAATATGCTGCAGGTGGCATCCACGTTCGACAGATGCATTTCTTGTTTTAAAACATATGAACTCGATGTCACATTCTCCTCTGGTGTTCATGGAGTCAGGTGAGCGAATTAGGGCCATCATGGCCCTCTTGTTTCTGGAAAGTCTGAAAACTTTATGACTGTACATCGTAGTATAGGGTGAGTATGTCCAACCGTCTTAGTTAAGTAGGAAGAGCGTACTCGGTGACCCTGTGATGTCACGGGTGTTTCCACACCCTATACTACTGATAGATATATTATAAATGCATTTTTTCTCTGCTTTCAGGAGTGTCTGTAAAAGCAGATGATCCAAGGAATGTTACTAACCAGCCAAATGGCTCGCCTAACAAAAGCAGTGATGTCCAGAAGCCAGGTAGTATAGCCTCTCTAAACTGGACACCCTCAGTTCTGATTCTGCTCTGTGAATGTTAAAGGTCATGGTCATTTCCGGTGTCGGGTTGTACGAGATGTGATCAAAAAGTTCCCGGAAAGGTGTCATATTTTTTGCATTTATGAACAAATGTTTAATTAGTTTATATTATTCATCATCCCCATCAATTGTGGATTGATTTAGAATGATTTCATGTTTGTGATAAATAGTCATTGCATGTGCATTTCCAAAGCAACGTCACGTTACGTAACCCGGCGCACCTGTAAATAACGTCATTGACAGAGGGTAAAACTGACGAAAGATATGGATGTTATACTCACATATAATTGTCAATCTTTCTCGAAATACTCTCCCTCAAATGAAATGCATTTCCTGGAGCGTTCGATCCACGACCGGTAGCATCTGCGAAAAGAGTCTGCAAAAAGTTCCGAGATTGTCAGATGGACTGCCATGGTAATTTCTTTCACTCGTGGAAATAGGAAAAAGTCACATGGCACCAAATCAGGGGAATACGGAGGATGGGGAAGGAGTTAATATCCGACATGTTCGATAGTATACTGAGTTGCTACTGCTCAGTGAGAGGGCGCGTTATCGTGGTGAAGAATAACATTGGGGAGCAAATCGGGCCACAGAAAGAAAAACTGCATAGTGTGTGTACACAACTCCTCTGAAACTGTTAAGTCAATTGATCTGAAACTATACACACGTCTTCTTCACATATTTAAGATGTGCACCTTGGTGTTTATACGCCGAAAAAATATTTTTTAGCAACAAAAATATCACCTTATTAATTTAGCGGCAGGCGGCTTCCACAATCTGTTAAGTTGCCCTATTTTTTTCCGTGTGAACGCAATTTTCAACGTTAAGTTTTCTGTTAATTGTCCATTTCTCTGTTACTGTACAACCTGACAGCTTCATAAGCAAGGGGTGCCCACCACATACCACTATCCAACATGTGACCTTTTTTTGACCTTGACCTATTTTTACCACGTGAAAACGACTTAGCCATTTTCAATGTTAAGTTTTCTGTTAAATGTCCATTTCTCTGTTACTGTACAACCTAGGACCAACAAACTTTGACAGCTTCATAAGCAAGGGATGCCGACCACATACCACTCTCCAACATGTGCCCTTTTTTTTACCTTTAATAGTGAATTTATAGTATGTATCATACAATCATAAAAACAGTTTTGTCATGTTTGTGCTTTGTATTATCTGTTACCCAAGTATCTATACCTTGAAAAAAAACCTGGCCTTCGTTGCTTTGCCTCGTTTCTTGTTGTATTCAATTCTATATAGGGTAGATAGTTTGTGTACACAACTCCTCTAAAACCATTCAGTCAACCGATCTGAGATTATACACATGTCTTTTACACATATTGAATATGTGCACCTTGGTGGGAGGGGGTGGGAGGTTGATCAGTCTTTAACAGAAGCTTGGCGTACTTAGTTTCCGAAAGCATCTGTCGAACCACCAGGTGCTCCTCGTACGTTGGGATAACGTCGTTCTCGAATGAGTCTCGGTCCTTGCAGTGAAAGAGGGCGACCCATTTCGTTTGCTCGCGCAGATTCTTGAGGACGGCGTTGTACTTCTGAGTGGAGATCCATACGTTTTGCTTGGCGGCCAGAAAATGCGAGCTCGGAGAGCATGTCCTTCTTTTTGGTCATCGCCGCCTTGGCCGAGCAGTCGTCAATCACGTATAGGGTGGGCTCGCCCTGGAATCTTTGGTAGAAGCCACGCAGCCAATCGTGAAGCCTGTCACCGGGGTCAATAACGTATACCTCAGGGTCGGTCCATATCCACGGGCGCCGCTGATAAGTATCGTTGTGCCGCACAGTGGGGCACAGGATCACAATGTGTCGAAAGACATCGCGGTAGGAGCCCTCGACCGTTTTTCCGCATCCTGTCTGCCCACATATTATGGCAGAGTGGGCATCACAAACTTTATTTAAATCTTTAGATTGATTTATTAAATCAGTAGAGTGCTGAGACGTATCGGCCATCTTCGATGTTGAGTTGTGCGTCTGTGATTATATATAAGTACACGTTCAATGGTCCAGCTCCATCCGCCTCTTTGGTTATCTGGATCGTCACACCCTCGCTAGCGTTCTCAACTTGGCGTCCACTACCGTGCATTTGGTCGTCGTCGCTGGCTCGCATGTCTAGCCATAGCGCGTACTTGGAAGTCAGGAACTCCGCGAGGGAGACGTCCGAGAGCTGCAGGTCTTTGGCAACCGCGGCAACCTCCGGGCAGCGCTTAGAGCCAGCAGCAAACTGCTTTCTGACTTCGTCCCACTGCTGGTGCGCGCGAAGGCCCTGGCTGTATAATTGATTGGGGACTCCCTCGATCGTCACCTCTACCTTTGTGATTTTGGGGTTATAGAATTTGTCGCTTTTTCTAGTCCCGAGCGCGAACCGACCCTCCTCGAACAGCATCAGTATACCTTTCATCGAGCGGGCGGGTTCGTTGACATTAATATTCCATAATGTGTCGCTTTTGTCTTTCGTCATCTTGCGGTGGCGAAGAACTCGGTCGTAAAGTATGGCAACGCGCCCGGCGTACTGGGTTCTGATCAGTCGCGCGAGTTCGGGCATCGTGACCATGTCGTACTCAAGCGAAACATTATCGATCGCATACGTCGATGTCATGTCGGTGGCTATGAGAACTCGGCCGTAGTCGTTGAACTTTAGTTCGTATTCGAGGCTCTGATAGTAGGGCATGTGACTCTCCAGCAACTCAAAGTTGAGCGGGAGGTAGAAGCGGTTGCCGTAAGCGGCCGCGATCGCGTTGTCTCTCGTGACGTTGCCTTGTTACCAGCCCCGATTCTAAGTCTGGTTACGTTCTTATTTTTGCTGGTGTCAATACCCTGATAGACCGCATTTTCGCGCTCTTGCGCCGTCTTCCACAGGTCCTGGTAACAATGGTAGACGTCGCTGTCGTCGATCGACATCACCTCATTACCAGAAATCTTTATCATGGTCTTCTTGACGATGGCGCGACCCAGGTTCTGAACGACGGTTCGGTCCACGAAATAGTGAAAGCGAGGCGAACAGTCCCCGGCACAATGACGTCGCTAGCTCCGAGGTTGGGGAAGCTGGCCAAGAGCTGCTGTACGTACGTACGTGTGTCCGGTTAATGTTTTTGGTTAAGTTGTTTGGTGAAGTTTTTTGGTTAAAGTTTTTGGTTAAGTTCTTTGGTTAAAATTTTTGGTTAAGTTTTTTGGTTAAGTTTTTTGGTTAAAGTTTTTTGCTAAAGTTTTTCCTTATACTATATCTCTGCAACTGCTTTGCCCATTACCTTGAAACTTCACATGGGTGTTTATCATCATCTATATTTTCATTCTACCCACCTCCCGTGCGGCCCCTGTGCCCAATGTCAAGGTCAAATTACTTTGAAGTTTTTGGTTAAGTTTTTTGGTTAAAGTTTTTGGGTAAGTTTTTTGGTTAAGTTTTTTGTTGTTCTATATCTCTGCAACTGCTTTGCCTATTACCTTGAAACTTCACATAGGTGTTTATCATCATCTATATTTTAATTCTACCCCCCTTCCGTGCGGCCCCTGTGCCCAATGTCAAGGTCAAATTACTTTGAAGTTTTTTGGTTAAAGTTTTTGGTTAGTTTTTTTGTTAAAGTTTTTTGTTATACTATATCTCTGCAACTGCTTTGCCCATTACCTTGAAACTTCATATGGGTGTTTATCATCATCTATATTTTCAATATACCCCCCTCCCGTGCGGCCCCTGTGCCCAATGTCAATGTCAAATTACTTTGAAGTTTTTGGTTAAGTTCTTTGGTTAAAGTTTTTGGTTAAGTTTTTTGGTTAAGTTTTGTGGTTAAAGTTTTTGGTTAAGTTTTTTGGTTAAGTTTTTCGTTATACTATATCTTTTTTTTTAGTGTCCATGCCTCGCCAAGGCGCGACATGCAGGCCGCGGCCATCTAGTTTCTTTAATACATCGTTAAAGATGGCTGGTTACGATATTGGCATGGACGAATTTGATCGCACTACGGCCGATCGAGATTTTGATGACATTGATGATGGCATGGATGATGATAACGAAACGCCCTTCATAGAGACTCCAGTTCCAATCCAATCATGATAGGATGAAATAGGTGGCGCTACCATCACCATTAGTCTAATTCGGGAATTAGTCAAGTCAGCTGTAGACGACTACTTCAACAATTTGGGAGAAAAGGGTATGGTCCCGTCTGTCGGCCGCGACTACTCCAAATTCGAATAGGATCTGCGCGGTAGGTTGCGACTAAAAGCATCAAATATCCCGATCCTCAACATGAGGACCGGAGAACCCCTAGCGCTGAGCACCATTGCCGGAAACCGTGGCGGTGTCGAAATCATAAGGGACAAACTCGGATTCGTAGATTGGAAGAGGGGTAAAACAATTATGCTGGCCCGCGCTGTAGAGACCCTACAGTCTACCGACGAAACGATGGCGAAGACGGCCGCCACGATAGAAACAGTCGAGCTCAGCGAGGTCCCTCGTGTAGCCACCGACGCTATTCGCACAATGGAGCTCAGCGAAAGCGAGATAGACGGAATACTCAGCACGATGGATGACCCCCCGTTACCTCTTCGCGAACTCTGCGGACTCGATAAGGCTATGCAAACAGTCGGGCAAATTTGTCCTTGGGCAGCCTATATTGTTCAAAGATGTCGGGGAAAGTTGGTTTGAAAGCCTTTTCCGCCGCTAACTTGGATAGTGGGGTGCACCAGCCGGGGAGCCTTAGTGTCGTATACCCCGCCGACCGCGTACTTTGCATTTGAATTAAAGCTAAATGCCTTGGTATCCATTGAAAGATATTATTATGTTTGCTACTATCACTAATGTTCAAAAAGAGAGTTGTGAACTTCAGAAGTCAATCGACAACTGCTGCGGAAAACGCTGGGTAGGCCTTAGATCAATCACCTTCACGGTTTTGTGGCAGAATGTGGGGACGAGCGAAGGGTTTTACTATGTGAAGGATGGACAACAAGTAGGTGTAAAGCTGCCTCCCGGACTGTGGGGAGCAAGACAGCTCATAGACTTTGTTTCCACAGAGCTTGACGGTATAGTCAACCTCACAGTATCGAAGGCTACCGGATAATGGCCTCCCCGATGTTGGGTATTCGACTCGGGGTTTAGAAAGACATACTCCGCGAATAAAGGCTTGTTTGCCCCGGGGGAGTACGTCGGTGATAACCCGGTGGACTTCGCCTTCACGAAAACTCTCAGGGTGCACCTGGATCGGGTGAACACATCGTACAACACGGTAGACGGATCTCCCAGCACATTACTGAAAACCGTGCAAGCCAGTGATTGTTTCTTTGGGGAGACTGTGACCTTAGACTTCCCATGCCCCGAGATGAAAGTTTTAGAATCGGGACATATCCACGAATTTACGGTCTCTATTCTTGATGATCAAGCGAGAGAGTTAAAAAATTATTACCCGATTTCGGTCGTCCTAGAAATTTCAAATTAATTCAAAGAATTAGATTCAAGTTCGTAATAGAATCATCAATATTATAATTTAATTTTAAGAAAATTATTATGAGTATATATGGACCAGGTAGTTCTTCCAATTTCAATCGCGATTGGGTGACAGATACAAATTCAAAGAATTTGGAACCGGCAGAAGGGGGATTCACCCCGACAGAGAGCGACTTTTTAACTACCGGAAAAACCATATCACTGATCAATAGAACTATATCGGCGGCCACGGATGATATTCATACGAGTCTACTATCACAACTTCGAGTATATGCCCTGGCTGTGACTACACAAACTAGTGAAGAAATACATACAGAACTAAACGAACTAGGCGGAAAAATAACCGAATTTCGGGAAGAGGCCCGGTTGGGGATTGAGGGAGTCCAAACAGGTATTGAGAAAGCCCGAGAAGACCACCAGGCGGCCCTTGCGGAGGCTTATGGGATGTTGCGCTCAGAGGCTCGGACGGGGATTGCGGGCTTAGGAGCCCGAGTGGTTGAATCTATCTGCGCCGTTGATGAATCACTTGTCGCGGTTAATGATAAAGTAAATCGAGTTTGTAGAGACGCTCGCAAAGCACTTGAGGATACCTCTGAAAAGGTTGTGCTGAGGCCCATACTGCTATCGGGGGGCTACACATCTGTAGAGCAGTTTAAGTTATTGCAGCAACAAAAACGTGTCATAACAGTTTGGGCTGAGAAGCGGGGCGCATTGAATGAGGGGATCTATGAATATTCGTTTGGTGCCAAAGCGAGCAATAGATATGGGGGATACGTCATGACATCTCCAGGTACGGTTCGACGAATGGCGGTCTGTTCGGTTAATGCTAAGGGTAAACCTATGGGCGCGGTCATGGTAAATCTCGTACTGGATGGTGAAGAACGGGCGATTGGAGTCACTAAACTTGCTGGAGATACTTCAGCGGTGATTTTGTTCGCCGGTGACGATCCAATTATACTTTCCGAAGGTATTGTTATTAACTTTGTTACAAAAATCGCTGACCCAGCGAGTTCTTCCACTATTGTAACATTGTTAATTGAACTAAATTTGTAAAATTTAATCATTTTAACAAAATGGAGAACGAATCACCGCTTCCGAGCACCCTTCCAATTTTCAACCCCAATCCATCAACATACCAATCGCGATTGGAGAAATTGGATGATATTGGTTTTGGCGAAAGATGTTCAGATATTAGGTTGGAAAATATCGTAGAGATGCATGATATTCTAAAACAAGAGGGGGAAACTCGGAAAATGAATGCTAAAACGTATAGACACGCGGCAAACATAGTGGAGGGGGTGAGCACCGTGCTGGCAGCAATTTATATAATGGGTGGGGCCGGAACAGCCGCATTATTGTCTACAGTCGTGGCAATTCCCATTGCGGAGGGTTTGAGTGGGGTAGCCGCTGGAACGGGGTTGTTATGTATGGCATTCAGAGTAGTGGGGAGAAAATTTGAAAATAAAAGTAGAAAGCACAACAGAATATCGGTTCTCGCGAGGTCTAAGAAAAATAGCATCGACGTTATCGTGTCCAAAGCGTTGGCCGATAACAATATATCAGACACCGAATTTGAGTCGGTGGTGGAGGAGATGTCTCGATATGAGGATTTAAAAAATACTATTAGAACTAAGGCGCGCGCCACCCTTCCCAAGATTGAGAATACTGATTGGGATAAATTTAGGTTAAAACTGGGAGATAAAGTGGGTGGAAATGTTACAACACCACCCCCAATTCGCGAATTGAATTCGGGAGCAGCACCAATACCATATATATGTTAGCAAATATACTTTTTATAAATTATTTATTTAATTAATATTTTCATACTTCCTATATGTTAGCAAATATAATAATTAAATAATTCATTAAATAATTCATCAATTAATAATTAAAAAAAAAGTATATTTACTAGTATATAGAAAGAGATTATGCCGACTGTCATAAAAAATACGAGGAAATCTAATTTAGCTCACAAACTGGTCAGTGAGTTAGTAGATGAAAAACCTCCTAAAGACCAAATCTCCACCCAGCGTCGGGTAACAAAAACTGCGCTCCTAAGAAAAATAATAGAAGAGGGAGACGACATTCTGGAATACTACGTACAGACGGAGAAAAAAATTGAGGCAGGTCGTCGCGTCATGTCGATAACTCTAAAACGAGGCATTCAGGGAAACATATCAAAACGAATAATGGATGAGGTTGCGCCGATATTAACGGGAAGTTTCTATTTGAGATATTCCTTTTCAGATAAATTAGCGCACATCGAAGAGAAGGACGAGCGAGGGAGGCAAAAAATAATAATGTTTCATAAACAAATGCAGGGAAGTCCCTGGCTTAGAGAGTATGAGGAAGTTGGTGAGTGGGTTAACGAGCAGGAGGAAACCGAACGCCCGAATACAAAATGGACGTTTGTTAGGTGGGTGGGTGTTACGGTTAAAATAATTCTGGCCTCCAAGCCCAACATTGTTGGGGGAGATATGGGGATGAAGTCCTCAGAAATAGCTGGAGGGCTGTTCCCAGAATGGTTGCGACACCGTAAGGGGATGAAACCATTTGACACATTCAACGACGACCATTGTCTATTCAGGTGCATAGTTCTCCACACAACTAAACTCCGGGCGGACCGATGTTTAACAGCGACGCAAGCTTTAGCGCAAGAATATTTGGATTTCTGTAAAAGTAAAGGATGGAAGCGGCCGTCCGGACCTATACCATTCGATGACCTCAAAAAAGTGGAAGAGTGGTGTAAGACACGAATTGAGGTGTATGAGCCGGTTGAGGGCGGTACATGGTATTTAAGGAAAGTGGCGGCGCACTATGACAAACTCAGGACGAAGAAAATGAAAATAGGAATTTACAACAATCACGCATTCTTGATTACCGACATGGACAAGGTCACCAAGACATATTGTTGTGGCGCCTGCGATCAGAGATTCACAAAATCTATTAATTTAAAAAGACAAGCGAGCACATGTATGCGAGGGGTGACGAAGCTCACGTGCAAAGGCGCTCAGACCAGCATCTGCGTTCGAAAAGGCCTTTTACCCCAGACTCGTTAACCGGACCCCATATTCACACTGCGCACTGCGGCCACGGTGGTGACACACTTCTGGCAGGAGCGCCTGTCGACGGATTTTGTGGGGAAACCCACACAGCTTACCAATTTCACGGGTGCTATTGGCACGGGTGTCCTAAACACTTTGGGGGGAAGCATGTACAACTCAATAAAACTTGCGCGAGAGACGCTGCAATCGCGAAAGAGTGTAAATTAGTTAAAATTTGGGAGTGCGCTTATACAGTCCAATCCTCGATTGGGGTTGATCCCGTCCAATCCTCGATTGGGGTTGCGACCCCTCCAACAGCAATTTATCCGCACCAGATTGTATACGATTTTGAAGCGTATGTATCGAAAACTAGTGAAGGCGATAGTCGATGCAGGAGTAAGAAAGGTAATCTGAGTTTGTAAGCGAGCACGTTCCCATAAGCGTGAGTATCGGTACGTTATGCACCCCCAACGCCACCAATTCGGGAATTGGAGGATTGGATGGAATAACTCACATATGTGAAACAGATCCCTCCAAATTGGTGGCGCTCTTTATGGAGGACATACAGAAACGGGGTAAGAATATACGAGAGGCGGTTGGTAAAGAACATATGCCCACCTATATAGATAAACTTCCCGTTTCCCAGCAACGCTAAATAAACAGATGGATCGATCAAGTTCCCGTAATTGGGTTTAATTGTAGACGATACGATATATATCTCATAAAAAAACATTTCGTAGGACGTATTGACCGACAACACACCAAAGGTTCTAGTGGGCAAAAAGGCAAACACGACTATATTCCTATTTACACCCGAGTTCAGATTTCTAGACGTAAAATTATACCTCAGTCCAGAAACCTCATACGACAAGTGGATAAAGGCGTATGGTTGCGAGGGGCAAAAGTCGTTCTTTCCATACGAGTGGTTTGATTCCCCAGATAAATTAGATTATCCGGGGCTACCAGATATCAATCACTGGAGCAACCAACTTAATCCTAAAGGAAAAATAAATGAAGCGCAGCTGGAAGAGTGTAATAGGATTTATAACGATAAAAATATGAAGACATTCTGGGATTGGTTGAGATATTATAATGATTTGGACGTATCCCCATTTGTAGAGGCGATAGGTAAGATGTCCAATTTTTACAAGACTAAAGGGATCGACATGTTTAAAGACGCTGGTTACCCTGCCCGGAGTTGCGCTACAATTCTTATTACGAGGCACGATAAAAGAACACGTAAAACTCTTATAGAACTAAGGAAAGTGCGGAGGCCGCCGCAGAATGTGAACCGCTGTATGCACCCTCGGCTGAGGCATACGAAATGTTGAAAGCGGCGCTGGTCGGGGGACCGTCAATCATATTTTCCCGATACGCGGAAGCCGGGGTCACACAAATTAGATCAACACCGGAAGGTGAGGGGAAAAGTGGTGCCGCGGTATTGTGGCTGGACGCTAACGCCCTTTATTTATTTTCATTAATGCAGGTGATACCGTGCGGTAAGGAAGAAGTGTTCCCCACCCCAGAAAATGCGCACGATCCTGAATTCATAGACCAATTTACCAGGAAAATATTAAAAAGCGAATTCTTCGGATTTGTGGAGGTAGATATAGAGGTTCCTACAACATTGAAAGATAAATTTTCAGAGATGTCCCCATTATTTATTAACCGAGTAGTTGAGGAGGAGGAAGTGCCAGATCACATGTTAAAATATTTGAAAGATACGGGCCGTAAACGAGGAACAGGGAAAAAACTAGTTTGGGCCATGGAAGCTAAGAAGATGTTGATATACACCCCCCTACTGAAGTGGCATTTACAGCACGGACTTGTCCTTACCGGAATATATAGGGCTATTAAGTACACATCAGGCGTGCCTTTCAGATGGTTTGTAGAAGAAGTTACTGCTGCACGGAAAGCTGCCGATAAGGACAGGAGTAAAGCCCCCATTGGGAACATAATGAAATTAATAGGCAACTCGTGCTGCGGGAAGATGATAGAATCTCCCGAAAAACATTTCAATACGACGTACACGAAAGATGAGAACCATGTAGACAAAGCATTAAGATCCGCGTTTCAAGATGGCCACCAAGTGTCAACATTTTTTTTTAAAAATCCATATCTTTGCTCGCTGGTGATATATTTATCTTATTTAAAATGATATATTCAGGTTTTTGGAATCACACAATCGTTTTAGTTAGTATACTATTTAATTTGACATTTAACTCATTTGCATTACTCAAAGATGGCTGCCAGATGTCGAAATTTTGTTAAAATTTTCTTTTTTTTTCTACATTGATATATTTAACTGATTAAAAATGGTATATTCAGGTGCTTTGAATCACAGAATCCTTTCTGTAATTGGATATTTGCCTCATTTGCATAATTCCAAGATGGTCGTCCTGATAATTAATCTATAAAACAATATAGTTTTGGAGTACAAGAGGTCGTAACTAGCATTGTAAGGACTCTTGAAATGGCCGCCGGGAATGATGAAATCCGCTAACTTACGGAATCTTTGGAATTATGCACATTTCAATTCTATAGAGCGATACGAACATTGAATTGCGTAAATGTGTACACTATTTCTGGCTACTGTAGCGGCTACAAGTTTGATGAATTTGTCTCCAAACAATGATGCATGCATGGTTGCACGTCCAGGGTATTTAGTCGACTGACCATGTCAAATTCGGGAAATTCTCGCTACATTATTTGCTGCTGCTCAGACGGCTGTGGTGATAAATTCACTCCTTAATCAGCAGCATCATCGAACATGGTTTCCGCAATATTTTTGCAGTCCTCCCCTCGACAATCATCACAAGCAGTAACACGTTTGGGCCCCATCTTTCGACATGAGCATAGGTTTCCTCCGCACGGGTTCCTCGATGACATCTGACAATTACATCGGATGAATTTCAGCAGATCTTCTGGTGCAGGTTCTATTTCTGTCATAATATTATTTTCGACCCGTGAAGCTTCCAACCCCAATTGAGTGGGATCTAGGTCATAGTTTCCAAGATTTTCTCAGATAACAACCTGCAGGTGAACCCTCAGTAGGCGGTAACTTCTGGGGTTCGATAGCCGTTCTGCTGGATGAAACCATGCGCATAAACTCGTGTACCTCATATGTCTTGAGTAATTCTCCGCAGCCAGCCTCTCCTACCTGTTTATTTGAAGCACTTGGACTACTAATTTCATGCGAGAATCGTTGCAATTCAACAGATGATTCTACTTTCTTCAGCAAGCTTGTCTTTCCCTGTCCATATAGTGCTGATGTTGTGTCACACCCACCCCATGCGTGCAGAAACAGAATGTGTTTGGTGATGGTGTCTCCAGCCTGCTGGGCTACCGTCTTCCACCGCTTTTGTGCGACTTTCGCATCTCAGATTTGAAATACATATCAGATAGGGAGTTTTTCCACTGATGAACAAGCAAAATCATCCGCAACAACAACTTGTCGGTCAGACGCCAATTCGAAAGGAACCGATACTATCAATGTGCTATTGTGAACGTGACCAGCATCCCGCAGCTTTTTACTGAGTAACTGTATGAGCTGCTGTTTGTTCTTCTTGTTTGAGAGAAACACCTGATTGCTGTGAACCTGCGTCACATCAGTGAGGTGGATGTCGGCACATGTTCTAACCACCCGCCGTTGGTGCTCGTGATCTTTTATCGATGGCGCTTGTCCATATCCATCAAATACAATTGAACATTTTCCGTACCTGGCGTCCACGTACCTGACATACTGGTCGGCAATTTCTTTGTATGTGACCTTTTTCATCCATTTGATTCTATGAAGGAGAGCGCCCCCATCAAGGACTACTTGCTTCGCTGGGTGATTGTAATACTTCGACATCGTTCGTCAATGCATTTGCGAATTGTGCTTTTGTTGGCTTCCGGAGTGCATTCTTCTTGAACAAAGATGTTGGCACCACCGTTAGCTCGTATTCGAAATACTTCTCAATGTTGTCTTCTCGTTGTGCGATCGCTATCAGCCGCAAGAACAAAAGGGTTGGGTCAATAACTTTTTGTTCTTGCGGCTGATAGCGATCGCACAACTCTTTGGTTTCCTATCTTAACACCTGGCATCAAATGATTGAGCATTCGAACATGCTCACTCCTTTTGATGGATGCATCGGCAACACTTATGTTGTTTAGCTTCTCCTGAATTCTCGACCCAACCAGTCTCGTCGCAATTAATGTCATCGCCTGATCCTGCTGTTAATCCGGAGGATAAAGAACGCAACCGTGGTTCACTTGGATCGAATGCTTCATGTCCATCAAACCATGTTTGAATACTGGATACATCTGATTCATCACGCCGGCTCCTGGACAGGCCAAGATCCACATGTTGTTCGCTAGTCTCATGTCTCATGTTCGTTAGGTCTGTCATTGCACCATGTATTTGTGCGCACTTGTGCATGCTATAGACCCACAGATTCAGTTATACCCGTTCCTCTTGTGAGTCCCCCACAAATTTTGATTGATTGCATCAAGACTTGTTCGATAACTAAATCACTCGACAGTCCTGCCCAAAACCTACTGCTCCTCCGAATAGTATGAAAACTATGCTCTATGAAAATGTTGTATAACCAGTTCAGGTAGTTCAGGGGTAACTCGATCATCATTTGTAGATACAAACGACAGCTTTTTTCATAGTGTACATGGCCTGTTGCAGCAAACAGATTAAGCATTTTGCTGACAACTATCTCCTCTGACGTTGTTTGTAAACTTTCAAGAACAGTTTCCTTGGCATTACAGTAGAATCTCCGAATACCGGACAGCCTCCGGACCGGACAAAAAGTCTGGTTTAGAGTCTTACTCAAGACTTGATATACATGTACATATACTGTAGTATTCTATTATCTGACTGAACTGGGCCTACGCTGGTCATCTGATCAGTCTGCGTGGCCTATGTGCCGATAATACGGTGTGTAAATGGCTTTGTCACTAAACGTGTACTCCAATTAGCGAAGACTAATCTGCAATTTTCAATGATTATTTGACCTCATAATTACCTTACATACCTGCCGTCGTCAATTACAGCAGCATCAATCGATTTATGTCTTCAATGGAAAATAGCTGTATGTTTTTCGCTATTTAATTCAAGACCAAACACGGCCCGATTTGTAAATGTATATATCGAGTATCCATCTTTGTTTTGACGAAAGTCGGGAGAAACAATTGTTTTCATTGGTCGGTTTTCCAATATCACGCGTCAATCACATGCTCGGAAATATTTGTAGGTTGTAAGACACAAAACATCCTTTTAAAAATAAACAGCCCTGACCATGTGACTTGACTTGTGAACCGTGTCAAATGCGTAACGTCTCTCTTATCACACCTATCTGACAGGAAATCCAACACGACCATTGTGTGAAATGTATCCCCTGCCGCGGGCGCTTGGTGATTTTAGCAATTCTGATCCGTCCGGTATTCAGAGATAAAATTATGCTGAAAAGTCTTCTTTTTTTTTGAAAATCGTCCGGTTTCCGGAATTCAGAGGATCCGGTATTCAGAGGTTTTTAGTACATTGAATAAAGAAGGAATTAAATAGGGACTATGACAATTGTCCGGTTTCGGGAGGATTCCGGTATTTAGAGGGTCTGGTATTCGGAGTTTCTACTGTACTAGCTATCTCGGGAGTTGCATCTAAGTTTGAGTCACGGAAGATGACTGCATCCAAAAGCTTGTTCATCACGGCGCTGTCTACCAGGAAATGACCTCGCAATGCTCGAGAAAATGCCTTACCAGAAAGCATTGAGACAATTGCGTTTTGGCCATAAGCCCTCTCGAGGGCTTCTTCTAACCCCGACCCCTTCATCATGGAACCAATGCTACCCAAGAAACTCATCATCAAGTGGAAGCCACCGAGCCTACAAAGTATGTTAAGCAATATCGCTGCAATTATACTAACTGCTTTAAACCATAGGGGCTGGTCAAATGTCAAGCAAGGAGTCTCGATTCCTAATCGTGTCGCTTGATTCTGGATATAAATCAGAGTTGAGAAAATACAGGACTCGTCTGATGGGTTGAGGTCAATTATAGGCAGAAAGAGAACTTCTGATTTCACCGATGTTTCTGAACTATCGGCATAAAACACGTGTTCCATAAATCCCGACCAGTTTGGCCGTTATTTGATAGCTCTGTTTGTGAGCCAACCACAGTGCCACAGCAAATCAGTATTCAATCCTGGTGGTAGTGTTAGCGGAGATTGCAACTCTAGCATACTTACATACTTTATTGAAGATACCCCGCTTTCTGGAGACCTCGTATAATTTAAAATAGGCACACCCTTGCCTTCAACTAATTTGCCAACATCCACACGATCTTGGCGAGTTATAATTCTTGGTCTAGGGGTGAGTGGTCTGTTATCATTAGGCGTCGACACAGCAATGATCCCCATGCCATGAAATGTGCCTCGACCGTCAACACACACTCATTCTCCTGGAAACTACTGTCTCCATCAAGTACTTCGGCCATAATGTGGACAATCAGGTGAAAATTTCAGAGAATACTAGAACAAAAATCTTAATCGAGTGAGCAAGAAGAGAATCAAATAGAAGCCTTCTTCGTGTCAGGACATGACAAATTTGTGATTGTCGTTATACCATTTAACAATGCTACCATTTAAAAGTACCAATATTGTTTATCGCATGATCCAACGGGCATTAAAATGTCAGCGATGTATAGTGTGGAGCTTTAACCCATTCACCCCTATCTATATGACATGCTGCCTTCCATTGTCAAATTTAGACCAGTCCATTCACCAGAATAGGGGTATTTTCCACAAATCTAAAATATACTGAGCCGTATCATCTACACCGAAACATTGGAAGTGTGGTCTGTAGTATTGAATGGGTTAACATATCACCATCCCAATCTGGAAGTTTGCATGTATACGTGTAACGCAGAGTGTGAGCTGATGTGTAGCTATGCCTGTGTATGTTTTCATGCAGTGGCGGATACAACTGTGTGCACGGGGCGCGTTCTCCATCAAATACATATCGAAATTAGAATTGGTTATACTAGACTAACTAAATACATGTATCCAAACACATGAATATCGCATTTTAAATCAGTTACACATGTCAACTGGGAGCACATATATCGACATTGTTAGCAAAACGTTGGCATTTGGCGATCTTTGCTTTATGCAAATGAAGCAAATGTCGAATTACATCATAGACAAACCAAAACGATTGTGTGTATCCAAATATCCAATTTCATTAAACGGTCACCGCTAATCCCGATTTCAATGTACCCTGCGGCGGTCGTTACCGAAGCACGAATTAACAATGATGTCAGCAGTCAATGCGGGTAATTAAAACACCAAACACCAAACGGCGATATTGAGAGGGTGTTTCACAGGTGCAAATTGTGTTGCCCGAACTGTCGGCGCATTATTGAAAGAACAGCCTATCGCATCCGGGTTCTTGCACCCTTGTCCGTCGATTCGTAATTTCTATAGGTTACCGACACAAATGTTGTAAAAATGAACAGCCCATTGCCAATTACCAAATTGACAACTGAAAACACGAATAGCTGATATAATTGGTGTGTATTGCCCAGGACTGAGTGTAACCGGCTCAAATATAATTTAAGCAAATGGCCTCATATGTCGAATATGAGCCGAATGTCGCACTTATCGACTGCTTTTGCTGACATCGCCTATGCATTATTTACATACACAATTCGAAATGTATCCAAATTTGACTTGACCAATACCCGACAAAAAACAAAAAAAAAACAATTTTGCATAACTTATCCCACACCATTTCCCATTATACCACATTATGCCCTATTATCTAGTACAATAAGTTGTCTACAATATGAGTTGCAGATTAGCAGTTGCAGTAGGCTGTAAAATAACAACAAAAACGTGAACATTGGTGTTTTTATTTGTTGATACATTTTTTATTTCATTAAATGATATAATTCGATTAAATATTTGTTACTTTTAAGAAATCCACTCATTTACATGTTCAGGTTCAATTTTGAAAATCTTAAATAAATATATAGATACACATTTATATTGCATTAAAACATACATATTTAATCAATATGGTACTCTAAATTAATCATTAATATTATTTATTACATTTGTATTATCAAGTCAACATACATGTCTATGTTATCTTTATCTTCATTTCAATTTTCAAAATTTACGTGAAATGTACCTGAATACACAACCCTCTATTAAGAGGTCACCTCTGTTAAGCAGCCAGTTTTGTCACTTCCATTGGGTGGCTGCTTAAGACAGGTTTCACTGTACATTGTACTTAGCATGTTCATAAACTTAATGTTGGGGTAAATGTTGTGTAACTTCTGTTTATTTACAGGGAACGCCTTCATATTTCATACATGCATTCATCTGATGACCCTCTATCATGCTGTAGCAAATCCACGACCCACCACCCAACACTTACACCAAGGTCAAGGTCACGAACTTAGCATGTTCATAAACTTAATGTTGGGGTAAATGTTGTGTAACTTCTGTTTATTTACAGGGAATGCCTTCATATTTCATACATGCATTCATCTGATGACCCTCTATCATGCTGTAGCAAATTCACGACCCACCACCCAACCCTTACCCCAAGGTCAAGGTCACAAACTTAGCATGTTCATAAACTTAACGTTGGTGTAAATGTTGTGTAACTTCTGTTTATTTACAGGGAACGCCTTCATATTTATGCCCCCGCCACCGAATGGTGAGGGGGGCATATAGTGTTACCGGTACGTACGTACGTCACGAAACAACACTCGGTTAAATGGCTTATAATTTCCTTGCTCGGATCTGCTTGACATTTCACACACGCATTGCTCCAATGGTCCTCTACCGTCCTGTGACAAATCCACATTCGTCCCGCCCCCGCTAAGCCAAGGGTCAAGGTCACAGACTTGGTGCGTTCGAAACCTTAACGCTGGGGTAAATTACTTATAATTTCTGTTTCCTTGCTAGGATCTGCTTGACATTTCACACACGCATTACTCCAATGCTCCTCTACCGTCCTGTGACAAATCCACATTCGTCCCGCCCCCGCTAAGCCCAGGGTCAAGGTGCGTTCGAAACCTTAACGCTCGGGTAAATGGCTTATAATTTATGTGTCTGCTTCACATTTCACACACACATTGCTCCAATGATCCTCTAACGCCCTGTGACAAATCCACATTCGTCGCAACCCGCCGAGCCCAGGGTCAAGGTCACAGACTTTGAAACCTTAACACTTGGGTAAATGGCTTATAATTTCTGTTGCATCGTTATGCCCCCGCCACCGAATGGTGAGGGGTGCATATAGTGTTACCGGCGTCCGTACGTACGTGTGTACGTCCCGAAACCTTAACGCTTGGGTAAATGACTTATAATTTCTGTTTCCTTCCTCGGATCTGCCTCACATTTCACACACGCATTGCTCCAATGGTTCTCTACTGGCTTGTGACAAATCCACATTCGTCCCTCCCCCGCCAATTCCATGGTCAAGTTCACATACTTTGTGTGTTTGAAACCTTAACGTTCGGACAAATGGCTTATAATTTCACATTTCACACACGCATTGCTCCAGTGGTCCTCTACCGCTCTGTGACAAAGCCACATTCGTCCCGCCCCTGCCAAGCCCAGGGTCAAGGTCACATACTTGGTGCATTTGAAACCTTAACGCTCGGGTAAATGGCTTATAATTTCTGTTGCCTCGTTCGGATATGCTTCACATTTCGCACACACATTGCTCCACTGGTCCTCTACCGGCCTGTGACAAATTCGCATTCGTCCCGCCCCCGCCAAGCCCAATGCTAAGGTCACAGACTTGGTGTGTTTGAATCCTTAACGCTCGGACAAATGGCTTATAATTTCTGTTTCCTTCCTCGGATCTGCTTCACATTTTACACACACATTGCTCCAATGGTTCTCTACTGCCCTGTGACAAATGCACATTCGTCCCGCCCCCGCCAATTCCAGGGTCAAGGTCACATACTTTGTGTGTTTGAAACCTTAACGCTCGGGTAAATGGCTTATAATTTCTGTTTCCTTGTTCGGATCTGGTTCACATTTCACACACGCATTGCTCCAGTGGTCCTGTACCGCTCTGTGACAAAGCCACATTCGTTCCGCCCCTGCCAAGCCCAGGGTCAAGGTCACAGACTTGGTGCGTTCGAAACCTTAACGCTCATGTAAATGGCTTATAATTTCTGTTTCCTTGCTTGGATCTGCTTCACATTTCACACACACATTGCTCCAATGGTCCTCTGCCAGCCTGTTACAAATCCACATTCGTCCCGCCCCCGCTAAGCCCAGGGTCAAAGGGTCCCCCCACAAGGAACTTGTGGTGCGGTTTGATTCAAACCTTTATTTCAACGGTCGGGTAAAATAGGGGTGGCCTTATAATTTCCTGTTTCTTTGCTTCGAGCTGCTTGACAATTTCACACACGTTATTGCTCAATGGTTTCTTCTAATTCCGCCATGTGATTTCAAATCCAGATGTTCGTTTTTTCCCGCCCGCTAAGCCCAGGGTCAAGGTCACAGACTTGGTTGCGTTTGAAACCTTAACGCATCGGGTAAATGGCTAAAAAAAATTTTCTGTTTGTTCTTTGCTCGGAATCTGCTTTGCTCGACATATCAACACACGTATTGCTCCAATGGTCCTCTGAACCACCCCATTGTGTGACCTTTAAATCCAGATTTCTTTTCGTTTCCGCCCCCCCGCAATAGCCCAGGGTCAAGTTCACACAGACCACTTGTGCATTCGTAACCTTAACGCTCGGTAAATTGGCTTCTTATCATTTCTGTTTCCTTGCTCGATCTGCTTCACATTTCACACACGCATTGCTTCTCCAATGGTCCTCTACCACCAGCCCTGTGACAAATCCACATTTGTCCCATCCCCGCTAAGACCAGGGTCATGGTCACAGACTTTGTGCGTTTGAAACCTTAACGCTCGGGTAGATGGCTTATCATTTCTGTTTCCTTGCTCGGATCTGCTTCACATTTCACACACGCATTGCTCCAATGGTCCTCTACCGCCCTGTGACAAATCCACATTTGTCCCGCCCCCGCTAAGCCCAGGGTCAAGGTCACAGACTTGGTGCGTTTGAAACCTTAATGCTCGGGTAAATGGCTTATAATTTCTGTTTCCTTGCTCGGATCTGCTTGACATTTCACACACGTATTGCTCCAATGGTCCTGTATCGCCGTGTGACAAAAACACATTCGTCCCGCCCCTGCTAAGCCCAGGGTCAAGGTCACAGACTTGGTGCGTTCGAAACCTTAACACTCGTGTAAATGGCTTATAATTTCTGTTTCCTTGCTTGGATC
The DNA here is from genome assembly GCA_029237695.1 of Conchocele bisecta. NCBI lineage: Eukaryota > Metazoa > Mollusca > Bivalvia > Lucinida > Thyasiridae > Conchocele > Conchocele bisecta. The sequence goes on from CM055269.1 coordinate 83,059,528, forward strand.
TGCTTCACATTTCACACACACATTGCTCCTATGGTCCTCTGCCACCCTGTTACAAATCCACATTCGTCCCGCCCCCGCTAAGCCCAGGGTCAAGGTCACAGACTTGGTGCGTTTGAAACCTTAACGCTCGGGTAAATGGCTTATAATTTCTGTTTCCTTGCTCGGATATGCTTCACATTTCACACACACATTGCTCCAATGGTCCTCCGCCACCCTGTGACTAAATCATATTCGTCCCGCCCCCGCTAAGCCCAAGGTCAAGGTCACAGACTTGGTGCGTTTGAAACCTTAACGCTCGGGTAAATGGCTTGTAATTTCTGTTTCCTTGATAGGATCAGTAGTAGTAAGGGAGTCAAAATGATACCACTTACCGTGATATCATTTATAACCCTCTGCAATACCCCCACCACCCCCGAAAAGCAAAAAATTGGTTAACAAGGAAAATTGTCTCCCGACAGCAAATTTATGAATTTTTGGAGAAAAATGATACCACCTCCAACCAAAAGTTGGTGGTGGTATTGTAGTCCCAATTATATTGGTAATTGACTTTTGAAAAAATATATTGGTGCCATAAATACATCATGTTTTTTTCATGTCCAATTGAACAGATACATTTCATGGGTTATAATAAAATATTATTAGAGAAAATGGATAATACAATACAATTGGAATTGAAAGTTTTTAATGACTGTGTTGAAGAAGTTTAGGAAGCTTACGGGGGTTATGATCCTGTATATAAATTCAAAAAAAAACGAAAAAATGAGAACACTAGGCGATATCGAATACATGAAATACCAGCGTAATTTATTACGCTCCGATAAAAACGTTGCATTTACAATATTATACCGGCAATTATGTCAACTATACAAGAGGCAAATACAAACATTAAGACCGATAATGCGTATCGGATATGAAACTAAGGTGTATTATATAAAATTGTTAAAACCCAACGATTCGTTTACGAATGTACATTTCTACGATATCGCGTATAAAGATATTGAAAAATTATTATTGAACAGAACTAATTAATTTATGTTGTAATCACAACAACAACCAGACGACAATGTTCCAATTACACGCGTTATGAACATGTAAATTAGGTGTCCCACCTTACACATATATTAAGTGTCCATTTATAGAGAGATTTACACGATTACGTCTTCCGGGATGTAAAATAAACACACTGTAATATATACTACACACACGGTTATTTATAGCCTTATCAATGGTATGTAAACGGGCTATAGATTTACACAGGTGGTGTGTACACAGTTTATAAACACTTAGTGAGGGTTATAAAGTTCACAAATTTCCGTGATGATTCGTTATTTAATTTTGTAAAAATTATTTATAATTTAAAGCTGGAAAACATATTAATATAATAAAATAATTAATTAATAATAAATAACAACATTTTTTTTATTTCCACCAGCAAAGTTAGGTTTATATATGAGAAATAAACACATATATACATTGCTGGGACGCTAGCAATAATCTCAAAAGTGAGACATGTTTCGCCACATGTAATTCACTCTGGCCGCTCTGCACATTATAGCGGATGGAGGTAACGAGGAGGTGGGGTCCGCGGTATCGGTCCAATGATGGGGTGGAGGAGATGCGAGTGTAACACACATCGCTAAGCCGAAAAAAGAGAAGATAAGAGATTTAAGTGAAGGCTTAGCGGGGTGGACCCAAAAGGGTTTTGCTGGCGCGGGTTCGAGCCGTCGGTGGGACCTAAAACTTTTTTCTTTTTTTTTAAATTGTTAATAATTTTCCTAAAATTAATTAATAAATGTTTACTGCACCAATATAATTAATTTTATAATTAATTTAAAGAAAATTATAAAATTAATTATTTAATAAAAATATTAATTTCCTCAGACTTTATCTCCAAGTTTTACCCTAAATTTATCCCAATCAGTACACTCGAGCTTGGGCATGGTGGCGCGTGCTTTGATTCTAATATCATTTTTTAATTTTTCATATCTCCTCATTCCTTCCACTACGGATTCAAACTCTAAATTTGATATTTTCTTATCGGCCAACGCTTTGGACACTATAACGTCGATGCTATTTTTCTTAGACCTGGCGAGAACGGATATTCTATCATGTTTTCTACATTTTTTCTCGAGTTTTCCACCCGACGCCCTAATTACCATACAAAGTATTCCAGATAAAACGGTAATTCCACTCAAAACCCCTGCAAGTGGAACCGTTACAATTGTAGATAGTCCCCGCACCACTCATTACAGATAAACTTGCCAGAACCGTACTAGATGCTTCAGCTGTATTCGCCGCGCGCTTATTTTTTTTAGCGTGTCTTTTACTATTTCTATATTCTCTAACTAAAATATCCTGCATAGCAACGATATTATTCAACCTAAAATCTGAACTTCTTTCGTTAATTGGATACAGTGTTGATGGAGTGGTATTAACAATTGGAAGCGGTGATTCGTTCATGATTTTCAATATATTAGTATTTACAAATTAAGTTCAATTAACAATGAGACAATAGTGGAAGAACTCTCTGGGTCAGCGATTTTCGTAACAAAGTTAATAACACTACCTTCGGAAAGTCAAATTAGATCATAACCGGCGAACGAAACCACCGACGAACTATCTCCAGCGATTTTAGTGACTCCAACCCCCCGTTCTTCCCCATCTACTACAAGATTTATCGTGACTGCACCCACAGGTTTACCACTAGCATTAACCGAGCAGACCGCCATTTGGAGAACTGTACCTGTAGCTGTCATGGCGTATCCCCCACATTTATTACTCACTTTGGCACCGAACGAATATTCATAGAGCCCCCCCAACCAATGGGCCCCGCTTCTCAGCCCAAACTGTTATGACACGTTTTTGCGTTTTCATTGTTTGCACCAATCCGGCAACCGCCCCGATAGAGGTATGGGCCTCAGTACGAATCTTATAAGAGGCCTCCTCAAGCGCTTTGGTCGCGGCTCTACGAGCATGTTTCAGTTTATCGGAAACTTCGGTTATTTTACCATCTAGTTCGGTAAGTGCCGCTTCTCTACTGAGAGAGTCCTCTAAGCGCAACGCATCATAAGCCTCCGTAATGGTCGCCTGGTGGCCTTCTAAGGCTTTTTCAACACCCAACCGGGCCTCTTTTTGAAATTCGGTTATTTTCCCGTCTAGTTCGGCAACCGCCGCTTCCCTGATGAGAGAGTCCTCTGAGCGCAACACCCCATAAACCTCCGCAAGGGCCGCCTTGTGGTCTTCTCGGACTTTATCAATACCCGTTCGGACCCCCTCAACCCCTAACCGGGCCTCCTTTCGAAATTCGGTTATTTTTTCGTATAGGTCAGTAAGTGCCGCTTCTCTGTTGAGAGAGTCCTCTAAGCGCAACGCCCCATAAGCCTCCGCAATGGCCTCTTTGTGGTATTCTCGGACCCCCTCAACCCCCGACCGGGTCTCTTTCAGAAATTCGGCTCTTTTCCCGTCTAGTTCAGTAAGTGTCGCTTCTCTGCTGAGAGAGTCCTCTAAGCGCAACGCATCATAAGCCTCCGCAATGGCCTCTGAAAGGTTCACCTGGTGGTCTTCTCGGACTTTATCAATACCCGACCGGGTCTCTTTTCGAAATTTGGTTATTTTTTTGTCCTAGTGCAGTAAGTGCCGCTTCTCTGATGAGAGAGTCCTCTAAGCGCAACGCATCATAAGCCTCCGTAAGGTCCGCCTGGTGGTCTTCTCGGACTTTATCAATACCCGACCTGGCCTCTTTTCGAAATTTGGTTATTTGTTTTCCTAGTTCGGTAAGTGCCGCTTCTCTCTGATGAGAGTCCTCTGAGCGCAGCGCATCATAAGCCTCCGTAAGGTCCGCCTGGCGGTCTTCTCGGACTCCCTCAATACCCAACCGGGTCTCTTTTCGAAAATCGATTATTTTTTCGTCTAATTCACTAAGTGCCGCTTCTCTGATGAGAGAGTCCTCTAAGCGCAACGCATCATAACCTTCCGTAAGGGCCGCCTGGTGGTCTTCTCGGACTTTATCGATCCCCAACCGGGCCTCTTTTTGAAATCGGTTATTTTTTCACCTAGTTCGTTTAGTTCCGTATGCGTTTCTTCACGACTTTGTGTATTCACAGCCAGGGCATATTCTCTAAGTTGTGATAGTAGACTCTTGTGAATCTCGTCCGTGGCCACCGATATAGTTCTATTGATCAAGGCCTTTGTTTTTTGGGTAGTTAAAAAGTCGCCCTCTGTCGTGATGAATCCCCCTTCTGTCGGTTCCAAATTCTTTGAATTTGTCACCCAATCGGAAGAACTACCTGGTCCGTATATACTCATTTTCAATAATGTTGATAATATATATATATATATAAATTACGAACATTCGTTTAATTCTAAATAATTTTCTTAAAATTAATTAATTTGAAATTTCTAGGACGACCGAAATCGGGTAATCGTTCTTCAACTCTCGCCCTTTATCATCAAGTATAGAAATCTTCAACTCGTGGATGTGTCCCGATGCCAAAACTTTCATCTCAGGGTGTGGGAAGTCTAAGGTCAGGGTCTCACCAAAGAAACAGTCGCTGGCGGGCACGGTTTTCAGTAATGTGCTGGGAGTGCCATCTACCGTGTTGTACGATGTGTTCACCCGATCCAGGTGCACCCCGAGAGATTTTGTGACGGCGAAGTTTACTGGGGTTGTGCCTACGTGCTCGCCCGGATCAAACACTCCGTTAAATCCTAACAGTAAGCCCAACCCCGGTGAGATCCTTAAACGCCTCTCAACGGTCAATATCGTGAGCCCCGTGGCTTTCGAGATTGCGAGAGTGACTATACCAGGAATCTTCGCCGCGACAAAAGCTTGGAGATCTCCGAAACTCCAAAGACCCTTAGGTACTATAGCATCTGGAGTTCTACGAAATCCTGAGGTATATGGCGTAGTTTCCGAAAGCCACAGGGCTTACACCCTCTACTTCTAATGTGAAAAACTCGAACGTTTCAATGTTTTTCCACCCAACCGTGAAGGTGATTGATCTAAGGCCTACCCGGCGTTGTCCGCAGCAGTTGTCTATTAACTTTTGAAGTTCACAACTCTTTTGAACATTAGTGATAGTAGCAAACATAATAATATCTTTCAATGGATACCAAAACATTTAGCTTTAATTCTAATGCAAAGTACGCGGTCGGTGGTAAATACACGCAAAAAGACGTTGTTAACCGCCTTGTACACCCAACCGTAACGGTTAGACCGGACAGTGGCTTTGCCACCAATTTTCCTAACACGTTTGAGAAATATGTAGTTCCAAAGACTACTAGTCAAGATGTAATACTAAGATGGGATTTTTCCCATATGAACTTCTGGCAGAACCAACTAAATTTCGCTGTATGGTGCGCAACTGCCGGATGTGGAGTTTCGCATCAAGACCATCTGACATCCAAGAATGTCATGCTCCGAAGTGTCTACAACTTTCACGTGTATTACACCATTAGGAGGATTCTCAAAGAAATAGGTATTCCACTACCTCAAGACGACGGCTGGGATCCCATTTCAAGCGCATACGACCGTAAGGCGTTCGAAAGATTGTGTAACGAATTTGGGGTACCAAAAGACGCGGACTGGAGACAGAAAGTATACACCCCAACCAACATTTGTTTAGGGTTAGTTCACCTTAAAGGCTTAGTTAGTGGTGGGCATCTTGATAAAGTTCCCGCATATTTCTCAGGGTTGTGGAGTGCTCGCGGAGCTACCCCACCACCAGTTAGAAAAATGACAACATGGACTAAATATATATTAATAAGAATAAGATGACGTTCGGCGATGAAGTGCTTGGAGGGCTTGCGTGTAAAGACGGTTATTGTCATTGGCTACCTACTAAAGTAGCCCACGTGGAATACCTAGACCTGGGTGATACTCCACAGATGTGAAATGCTTGGACCACATTTATGTTAAAATGAAAGCACTGGATTTACGCAGGGTGGGGTTATTCGTCTCAACGAATCCATTCGCATATACGTATGGGCAATCTTCGCCTCACAGAAGCAAACGCGCAGCGCTTTACTGGGTACGGGAACGGCCTTTGACGCACAAAAATAGTTCTTGGCACTTGTCGAGGACGCCATCTCAGCTAAGGTGGACCTCCAGAAGGCGATCCAGAATTATCAAGACGTTTTGCAGACTGCCCGCACCCCGGTAGACTACGCATTTGGAATAGGTCTTTATATGGCGCCGAGCAATATGATACTACGAGACGACCCGGTTGACGGTTACAATAATCAGATCGTAGTCGCAACCACCAACCAAAAAATCGGCGGGAACGTGAACACGGGTATCATCAAGCTCCCACCCAAGATGATTGGGAGCGGAGTTGTAAGTGGAACCGATTTCATAAAACCCCCAAAATGGATACACATCCCTCAACACAATCGAACCCAGTACCCCCAATTCGTAAATTGGATGCACCATCGAGTTCCCCCAATCCAATCATCAACAATGTTGAAACAGGAGCGGAAACACCAATCGAGATTGGAAGCACAACACACGAGGAGGAGAAATTAGGGCTCGTCGTCGCCCTCGTGGCGATCGGATTATTTACGCTTTGGTTTTAGGCACTCTCTGGCGAAGAATAGTAGGAGACCGGCGATATGCCACTATTAGAGCCCAGGTAATTTTTTGGGCTAGCCATCCGGCCGATATAATATAGTATAGCAAGTAAGAAACGATACTTCCGATCAGTCCAGGTAGTGCGCAGCCGCCTTTTCGGCTAATTTAGCCAGGAGACTGGCGAGGGCTTTTGTTTTAGTTGTTTTTTTACCCACTCCTTGGCTCCGCCGGATGGCGCGTTGTGGTGGTGTGGGTGCTGGCGCGGGTGGTGGCGCCGCACCACCAGTGAAAGCTAGAACTATGGTCGATATAGTCATGCCGATAGCAACGAGGATACTTGCTATCGTGACACCCTGCTCTCTGAACAGAGTGCGAAGACGCTCACCGAGTGTCGTCTCCTCGTGCAGGACCCTCGAGATTGTTTCGCCGATCCGACTTATTTGGGTGCGGAGAGCCTCACGGTTAGTCGATGCAGCCTGCAAGCGAGCTTCTCTTTCATCCCGCAACGACCGCAGGCGTTCGGTGATTCGCTCGGTAGATTCTCTATCGCCACCGGCTTCCTCCAGTTTTCTTTCTTCTAGCGCGATATGTTCATCCAGCGACGAGAGTTTGGCGAGGTTAAGGACCAGTTCGCCCCGGACCGTTTGCATAACCTTATCGAGGCCCCGGAGTTCACGAAGAGGTAACGGTGGGTCATCGTTGAGTATTTCGTTTTCGCTGAACGTGGTCTCCATCATGTTAATAGCGTCGGTGGCTACTCGAGGGAGTTCGCTGAGCTCAACAGTTTCTATATCGGCGGCCGTCTTCGCCATCGTTTCGTCAGTAGACTGTAGGGCCTCTACAGTGCGGGTCGGCATAATTGTTTTACCACGCGCCCAATCTACGAATCCTAGTTCGTTCTTTATGATTTCGCCACCACCCCGGTTTCCGGCAATGGTGTTCAGCGATAGGGTTTTTCCGGTCCTAATGTTAACGATCGGGATATTTGATTCTTTTAGTTGCAATCTACCGTTCAGATCCAATTCGAACTTGGAGTAGTCGCGACCGACAGATGGGACCTCACCTTTTTCTGCCAAATTGTTGTAGTAGTCGTCTACAGCTCCCTCGAGTAATTCCAGACTTTGACTAGTAGTAGCGCCACCTAATTCCGACCGAACCGTCGTTCAGAACCTGGGTCGCGCCATAGTCAAGAAGACCATGATAAAGATTTCTGGTAATGAGGTGATGTCGATCGATGACAGCGACGTCTACCATTGTTATCAGGACCTATGGAAGACGGCGCAAGAGCGCGAAAATGCTGTCTATCAGGGTATTGACACCAGCAAAAATAAGAACGTAACCAAACTTAGAATCGGGGCTGGTAACAAGCCACATAACAACGCGAGTGACAATGCGGTCGCGGGCGCTTACGGCAACCGCTTCTACATCCCGCTCGACTTTGAGTTGCTGGAGAGTCACATGCCCTACTATCAGAGTGCTTTGGCTGACCGCCTCGAATACGAACTAACGTTCAACGACTACGGCCGAGTTCTCATAGTCACTGACATGTTATCGACGTATGCGATCGATAATGTTTCGCTGGAGTACGACATGGTCACGATGCCCGAACTCGCGCGATTGACCAGAACCCAGTACTTCGCCATCGCAAGATGACGAAAGACAAAGGCGACACATTGTGGAATATTAATGTCAACGTACCCGCCCGCTCGATGAAAGGTATACTGATGTTGTTCGAGGATGCTCGGTTCGCGTTCGGTGCTAGAAAAACCGACAAATTCTATAACCCCAAAATCACGAAGGTAGAGGTGACGATAAGAGGGAGTACCCAATCAACTCTACAGCGCGGGTCTTCGCGCGCACCAGCAGTGGGACGAAGTAAGAAAGCAGTTTGCTGCCGGCTCTAAGCGCTCTCCGGAGGTTGCCGCGGTTGCCAAAGACCTGCATCTCTCGGCCGTCTCCCTCGCGGAGTTTCTGAATACCAAATACGCTTTATGGCTAGACATGCGAGCCAGCGACGATGACCAAATACACGGTAGCGGACGCTAAGTTGAGAACGCTAGCGAGGGTGTGACGATCCAGATAACCAAAGAGGCGGATGGAAATGGGCCATTGAACGTGTACTTATATATAATTACAGACGCACAATTCAACATCGAAGATGGTCGATACGTCTCAGCACTCTACTGATTTAATAAAAAAATCATCTAACGATTTATTAATTAATAATTTTGAAAAAAATAATAAAATTAGCAATCAATACCAATTCACGATTGGAGATGCCCACTCTGCCATAATATGTGGGCAGTCAGGATGTGGAAAAACGGTTTTCATCCTAGACTTGCTCGAGGGCTCCTACCGCGATGCCTTTCGTCACATTGTGATCCTGTGACCACTGTGCAGCACAACGATACTTATCAGCAGCGCCCGTGGATATGGACCGACCCTGAGGTATACGTTATTGACCCCGGTGATAGGCTTCACGATTGGCTGCGTGGTTTATACCAAAGATTCCAGGGTGAGCCCACCCTATACATGATTGACGATTGCTCGGCCAAGGCGGCGATGACCAAAAAGAAGGACATGCTCTCCGAGCTCGCATTTTCTGGCCGCCATGCTAGGCAAAGCGTATGGATATCCACTCAAAAGTACAACGCCGTCCTCAAGGATCTGCGCGAGCAAACGAATGGGTCGCCCTCTTTCACTGCAAGGACCAAGACTCATTCGATGACTGTCTTCGAGAGAATGACGTTATCCAACGCGCGAGGAGCGCCTGGAGGTTCGACAGATGCTTTCGGAAACTAAGCACGCCAAGCTTCTGCTAAAGACTGATCAACCAACTGCTTACGAAGTTATCAATTAATTAATTTTATAATTAATTAGCAATTACTTAACGCTCGTTTAGTAACTGCCGAGTAAATGCTTAACAATGCTTAGCAATTGCTGAACAATGCTGAACAAATGCTGAACAATGCTGAACAAATGCTTAACAAATGTTGAACAAATGCTGAACAATGGTTAGCAATGTTAACAATTTGGTGCTCCGCTGCGAGCTTTGTTGCGAGCATAATGGTGATCATAAGTATTGGGTGGTGCACTTGGCAATATGTTAAAGTGATGAGACTTGTTAGAATAGTTAAATTAATTTTAAGAAAATTAGCAATAATGAACTGCGACAAACTTCTCCATCAGCTAATGGAAGAAACCTCAACTCCGACTGCCAACATCCTGAAAGATAATGAAACATCAACTCCGACAGAGCAATCGGGATCAACTCCAACTCCAACGGTGGTTGGTATTGGGTTGAGTGTAATGACTCAGAATGAAAATGAAAATGCGGCGCGACGAGAGCGGCTAGCTGCGCTGGTTGCTGGGGGACAATCGGAGCATTATCTCGGTAGGCGTCTCTCAGTTTTTCAGGTGGATAAGATGTCAGATGCGGAGATCGATAAAATGTATGCGCGATACGAATCTAGGTTAGGTGCGGAGATGACAAAGACTCTTGGATCGGCGGCTATTCATTTGTACGCAACCGCCGTTAGTATACTTCTCCCTATACCAACCACCGCGGGATTGATTGACGATCTAGAGACTGACCCTTTTATAGGTCACACAGTGACTCTTAGAACAGCCTGCTGCTCAATTTATCACAAGTTTGGAATGTACTTAGCTCCGCTGACAACCGCGTTGACCACGGGTAAACACTGTCAATTTGGACATATATGTCCACAAACTATAAGCCCTAATATTAATATCATAAATGATGACACAAGACACACATGCGAGAGTGATGGAACAGCAATTTCCAACAGCGTTGGGGATTGCTCCAACCCAATCGAACCCGATTGCAGCACTTCCAACTCCGATTGATCCTCCAACCCAATCGCGATTGGAGTTGGGGTTTGCACGACATAAAAACCCAAAAAGGCAGGCAGCTGGGAGGGCGGCGGCTGCCACCCGAAAAGTTAAACAAGATAAAATACTCGCCGAGCTTCGATAGGCTAAACAATCGTTGCAATCGGGGACGGAGACAGCAAAACATCTGAAGACAGAGCAATCAGGTTCAACAGTGTTGAGTACAACAACACCCCCAATTCACGAATTGGAAGCACACTCAACACCCAATCGAGGTTGGACGAATCCGATTGAACCGCAATTCACGAATTGGAGTTGGGTTGTTGGTCGTGGTCTGGCAGTTGTTGGTGCCCTGTGCGTGTGGAAATACCCCCTATTACACCAATCCTTATGGAGAAAACAACCCCCATCAATTCATCCAAAAACAGTTACGAAACACCAATCGCGATTGGATGCGCCCCATTTAAACATTGATCGCGATCCTTTTTATATGCAATAATTTTAAGTATCAACAATGGCTGAACAAGATGGTAAAATGATAGTGAATGCGCTTTATCACGCCGTGGTGATATCGGGTTTCAGTATGCTCGACTAAGATGGCCCTAGGAGGGTCCGCTCCCAAATTGGACTTTACTGTGAGAGACATAGGGCTCGCAACCTTAGATGTAGCGGCCGCAGTTTGGACCCGAGATTATCTAATTAAAGCCGGAATTCTACCCGTTAATATATGGAAATAAATGGCTTCAATCGCAGTAATAGTAGGTGGTGCGCTTGTAAAACGCATTGGCGTTCAGCGGTAGCAACTTTATATTCTCGAAAATGGGAAGCTCGAACGTGGATGAGGAGCGCAAGCGTCACGATTTAGCTGTAGAACCACTCAATAGCGCAAAGGAAGCATGGTCGAAAAAATGAACCGCCCATCTGGACTGGGTCAACGAAGAGCTTCGCCGCGAAAATCACACCGCGCAAACTTTTCAGAACGTTGAAGAAGCCAACCGCGAGTACGCGCTGGCATATCCACAGAAAAGTCTCGATCCAATGAAATTGGGACTGGATCGCGAGCCCCAACTTTCAGATTTCTATGTACCGTCAGAGCCCCAAAAAGATCGCGAGATCGCGTTCATCGTCGTGGGAATGGGTGTGGTGGGTCTCGTCGGCTACTATATTCAATCAAGATTTCAAATTAATTAATAATTTTTACAAAATTAATAATTATTTTAAATAATTTTTTTTATAAATATATATATATAGAACGATGTCAGTTGACAAACTTTATTTTGCTACGATCGATGTGGGCTACACGGCCCTTAAACACCGTATAGCTGGTGCAAAGAGTATGATTCGTCTGGCCCGAGATTCTCTCGAGACGTGGCGCGAGGACGAAAAAGCGGCCACCCTTTTCGCAAAGCGGATGTTAGATTCCTCCACCAATCCCGAGGGATTGGATAAATTAGATTTTCCCAAGTTCCTTCAGAACTTAACCCCCAATCACAATTGTACTTCCAACAAAGGTTTATTATTAACGACGCAGTTACCGGACGATTTGGCGAGGGCATGTTGGAGATTGTCCGATATATTAGAATACATCACATACGATGAACACGCGCAAACTTGATGCCAAACTATCGGTTCGCCTAACGCGCAAGCTGGCGAACACGTACTACAGCCCCCGCGGCTACTGGAAGGGACTCGCGGCCATCAAGAACCTCGCGGCGGCGACCAATATCGGGGCATCGTATATTCATAGCTCTAGTACATGTATCCGTTAACGTAGCAGCCCACGCTATGTGCATATTGTATAACAACATAGTTATGGTATGTATATACAACACAACACAATTTCAAATTCAATAATAAACATATTCTGAAACTCGTGTACACCATGTCTGTTTTTATAACGATTGCGGCAACGTTACAAAGAAAATACTGTTTTATATTAGACTTTGCCCCTGAACTCTATAATTAAATGTAAATGTTGATGAGAAATTACTGTTTTTGGAGTATAGTATGCATTTTCATAACCTATGTGACTATATAACTCGTGCAATTGAGCGAGAAAACGGATGTAAACATCGCCGTGTAACTAAAAACTTGACTATCCCGATAGATTATATACACCGATAGTACATTTACGGACCATACATTGTATATTTAAATTCACGAGTTTGGCACGTTCTATAGTCAGTAATTACTTTACTGGAGTATATAATAGGCTTTCTTATACACTATTTACGTTGATACCATCAATATGTACATGTGCTTGTCGTTTTATTTGTTAAATATATTTTCTTTAAATATATATTATTATGTTCAGGCGATATATGAAACTAGGTAATAATAATAAAAATTGTCGTTGTTTTGACAGCGGAATTTTACTGATACACTTTTTTCAGAATTAAATATCATGCACAGGTATCAGTCGTATCTGGACCGTGTAGCTAAACGAGTACACACAATTACATAGCGATTATACACGCGCAATAAATTCAGTAGCCATCATGTCACACCTACTTAGCAAAATCACCTGCTGCGCTACGCCTCTCACAAACCCATTAGTGAGGTACCAGAGAGTACCGGCTGTTCTGAAGGAGGTACCGGCTTTTAGGGTTCGCCCTTCAACGAGGCTGCCCAGAAAATCAAACATTTTGACATGTGAAATTTATGTCAATAAAACGGCTATTAATCACTAACTGGTGGCTCAGAGATGTTGCGATTGGCGTGGCTAACAAGTATTAACTATGTTGATGATTATGGATAACATAAGGTGAGGTGACAGTTCATTGCTGATATACTCTGTAATTACACTAACTTCGTATCAGATGACCCTCTATCAGGCTGTAGCAAACCCACGACCCACCACCCAACCCTTATCCCAAGGTCAAGGTCACAAACTTAGCATGTTTCATAAACTTAACGTTCGGGTAAATGTTGTGTAACTTCAGTTTATTTACAGGGAACGCCTTCATATTTCACACATGCATTCATCTGATGATACTCTATCGTGCTATAGCAAATCCATGACCCATCGCCCATCCCTTACCCAAAGGTCAAGGTCACAAACTTAGCACATTCATATACTTAACGTTGTGGTAAATGTCTTATAACATCTGTTTTCTTTCATGGAACGCCTTGATATTTGGTACATGCTTTCCTCAGATGACCCTCTATCATGCTGTATCAAATCCATGACTCACCACCCAACCCTTACCCCAAGGTCAAGGTCACAAACCTAGCACATTCATAAACTTGACGTTGGGGTAAATGTTGTGTAACTTCTGTTTATTTACAGTGAATGCCTTCATATTTCATTCATGCATTTATCTGATGGTACTCTATAGTGCTATAGCAAATCCATGACCCACCCCCACCCCTTTCCCCGAGGTCAAGGTCACAAACTTAGCACATTCATAAACTTATTGTTGGGGTAAATGTCTTATAACATCTGTTTCCTTTCATGGAACGCCTTGATATTTCATGCATGCATTCCTCAGATGACCCTCTATCATGCTGTAGCAAATCCTCGACCCACCACCCAACCCTTACTCCAAGGTCAAGGTCACAAACTTAGCATGTTCATAAACTTAACGTTGGGGTAAATGTTGTGTTACTTCTGTTTCTTTACAGGGAACGCTTTGATAATTCATACATGCATTCATCTGATGATCCTCTATTGTGCTACAGCAAATCCATGACACATCCCCACCCCTTTCCCCAAGATCAACATCATAAACTTAACGTTGGAGTAAATGTCTTTTTATAACTTATGTTTCTTTACAGGGAACGCCTTGATATTTCATGCATTCATCTGATGATCCTCTATCGTGCTATAGCAAATCCATGACCCACCCCCACCCCTTTCCCTAAGGTGAAGGTCACAAACTTAGCACATTCATAAAGTTAACGTTGGGGTAAATGTCTTATAACATCTGTTTCCTTTCATGGAACACCTTGATATTTCATACATGCATTCGTCAGATGACCCTCGAGCTCTAGCATGCTGTAGTAAATCCACAACCCACCACCCAACCATTACCCCAAGGTCAATGTCACAAACTTAGCATGTTCATAAACTTAACGTTGGGGTAAATGTTGTGTAACTTCTGTTTCTTTACAGTGACAGCTTTGATATTTCATACATGCATTCATCTGATGATCCTCAGTGGGTGGCAGGTGGGAGCACGCGATGGGTAATTTAACGATCGGGGTTTATCCTTACCTGAATCCCGACTGGAGACCTGGTTTGGCCCTCACATACGTCTTTGGCATTTTGTATGTGACAGTTGAATCTGGTTATACCCCTTATGTGAGTATTACGATATTCGTAATCGTATTTTAGGGGAAGGGGCCAAGTGACTTCGTGAGGTATGGACCTGGCACCATGTCAGGTTATTATAATTTCAGGGCTGAATATATTTGTTCTCGATGTAAATATTCCGTTCTGATTTTGGAATTTTCCCCCCAATACAGCAGGTTAAAATGGGATCGAACCCGTTTACCCGGCCTTACATGACCTTAGCTGTTGATAGGCCTTTAAACACTAATAAACAAACAAACAAACTGATGATCCTCTATTGTTCTACAGCAAATCCATGACCCACACCCACCCCTTTCCCCAAGATCAACATCATAAACTTAACTGAGTATATGTCGTTTTTTAACTTCTGTTTCTTTACAGGGAACACCTTGATATTTCATACATGCATTCATCTGATGATCCTCTATTGTGCTACAGCAAATCCATGACCCCCCCCCCCCCCCTACCACTTTCCCCAAGATCCCCAAGATCAAGGTCACACATTTAGCACATTCATACATGCATTCCTCATGTGAATAGCTATCATGCTGTAGAAAATCACCAACTTAGTGCATTCATAAACTTAACGTTGGGTTAAATTTTGTTTTACTTCTGTTTTCAGGAAGCGCATTGATATTTCATACATTCATTCATCTTAATATGCTATAGCAAATCCACGACCCACCTTCCACCGCTGACCCCAATGTCAAGGTCCACCGCACACCCCTTAACCCAAGGTCAAGTTATATAATATTCATGTTTTTTATTCAGCTGTGCCAAGTTTGAGTGAAGGCTGCCAAAAGGCGAGCTTCGTTGTCTTCTGACAACTCTTGTTATTGAATTCTGTCATGTAACTTATATAACGTATATTGCATAATGTCATTTGAATTTTCTTAGTTACATCCATATGTCTGTTTGGACAAAATGTATGCGTGCGCAACCAATGTTTTCCCTGCTCTGGGGCAGCGGACATACAATGTGTGGGGTGTATTTACAGTCAAACATTTCCAGGGGCCGGGAATTAGGAGGTCGAGAACCCCAATGTATATTTGACGTTCCCAAGAGTCCCCCAACCCCGGACTGTCGTTTCTATGAAATACCTGCTGGGGACAATTTTAGAATGTGTCTACATTGTTTGTTTCACGTTGCTTGATAGTGAAATACTTAATTCAGTAAATTAATTGTGAATACCGTATGCCCTGATGTGACTGAGTGATTTGCATCCTGATCTGTGACGCTGTAAACCCAGTGCACACGTCACAAGTACCCTTTAGTCAAACTCTATCTAAGACATTTTCGGAAAGGAATGCAGGTCGAATGCATTTACCGAGCGCTCTACCACCTGAGCTGTGCGGACAATAATGCTAATGCTTGCGGATGACTGGGCAATCAAACTGAATCAACTATCAAAATGTTTTACGTTTACATATATGGCATTTATTGTGGTTTTCAATCGCCTGTTTCACCAGTCAACCAGTTGGTAATTTAAATTAACTCCTAAGCTATCGGGAGCATGCATTTTCAATCTCTATTTTGCTCTAGATTAGGCGTCGATTCGTCCACCTAAAATGGCTGCAAACGGCTGTATCCCTCGAAAGCTATAATAGACATGGTCCGCTGACCCCGTGACATCACGCGCCCTTGCCAATTTATCGGAAACCAACAGTACTGTTTTGGACATGTAGAAAAAGTGTTTGTTGTCATTGTATAGTCAATAAATAAATACATTAACTATACAATGCAAGCATGGGAATTTTCCACTTTTATGCTGATTTCCAACTTTTTTCAGTTGATTTCAGACTGTCTTTGCTGAAGGTGGGTCTCATACCTGACAATGACTACCAATGTGTTTGTTTTCTACATCAAAACAGTATATTACACTATATCCTATCAATATGCCGATCACCTGTGTTTGTAAATGAAGACATTTTTCTTTTTTGCAGGTTCTGGTTGATGCAACTCGGAGAACGTATAACAACCGGTGATTGAACTTCACTCCATTCCTGCCATTACTAACGACATTAGACGGGTCCAGTTGGTCTTCCATGTATATGGCGTCAAAAGTTGACATGTGGAATGTATGTACTCTGAAAATCTTGTCAACTTTTACTTTATATATGAAAAAAATTTGTAAACGTATTTAATGAAATTACGCAGATGTCCAAAGGTACAAAATCACATTATATGTATATATTATTATATGATTTTTAGCTGGCTATTGGATTGGCGAAATTGGGCGGCGTCCACAATGTTAAGTTTCCGTGTTTGTCCATTTCTCTGTTAATGTACCACCTACAACCACCATACTTGCACAACGTCATAACCAATAGATATTGATCATCTAGCACATTCCTGCAGGTATGAACCTGGCACCAGGTACGGTTATTCTAATTTCAGGGCTGAATATATAGTTATTTTGTTGTAAATAATACCCCCCCCCCCCCCCACCCCCCGCCAACAATGCAGCAGGTAACATACAGGAACCTGTTGGCCTGTCTTTAAATGACGTTAGCTGTTGATATGCCGTTAAACATCAATACATCGTCATCATCATCCTGCAGGCTAATATGGATATACAATGTGACCTCTCTAAACCGGACACCAATCAAATGTATGTGATCTCATTTTGAGAGGTTTCTTGGCAACGCATCTGATAATAATGCATGATCATGATTGCAAAATACACCAGTATGTCCCAGAATTGTCATATGCCTTATTTACAGTGGAACATCTCTAAACCGGTTTAGAGAGGTTTCACTGTATACTGTTTGTTCATTTACTGACTGAATTGCAAATATTGTAGGACTGCGGATGAGCGGGCTGATCTGTGGCTACACTGGTTGCAAAATCCATTAGCCTCCAGTCACAGCCACAAATGAGTACTGATTTCATATGAATCTGTTTGTAAATGAGCATGTGATCAAAATGTGGATGGTTGTATTGAGCTCACCTTAAAGGTGCATGCCCACTCAGTAGGCACAAACTGTTCTTTATATCAGAAACTTTTTCTGGCAAAAAAACATTCATTCACCATTACCCCACTTATTTATTGGCATTATTATACATTTTATATCAGACGTAAATTTCCACACTGATATCCAGGGCGATAACCGTGTTTCCTTAAAATGTTAACATACATTACTATTTATTCTATGATCATACTTTATAATCTGTCCAAAATATTATTTTTCAGGTGACGCATTTAATTATTATAAATAATTAAAAAATATCATGCCTCATTTGCATATAAAAATAGCCGGATACCGCTGCGAGTCACTATCAGTAAAATAAATATTACTAAATGATTATATCTGTATAGCGGGAACTGGTGGAATAGTGACACAATTATACACCTACTTAATTCATATAAAGAACACTTTGCGCCTATTGAGTGGGCATGTACCTTTAATATGAGTTTTGTCACGCCTGCTTTAGCAGAAGGCGCGACTGTAATCGCCGCTTTTTCTGTCGTCGTCGTCGTCCGCGACGTCATCCGAAATGTCACAAACTTTATACAAGCTTCATCATCATACTATAACTTTAATATTACCTTACGGATTGCTTCAATATTTGGACACTTGATACATGTAAGCATTACGAACACACTCATGCCATCAATTCACATGACCTTGGCCTTTTTTACCTTAAAATTTTTGTTGAAACACGTAGCCATTTTTTTGCGTCAAAAAGTTTGTACAAGCTTCTTCATCATGTCATAACTTTAATATTACTTGATGGATTGCTCCAATAGTTGGACACTTGATACATGTGAGCATTTGGAACACACTCATGCCGCCATTAACATGACCTTGACCTTTTTTTCACCTTCATATTTTTGCGGAAACACTTAGTCATTTTTTTGCATCAAAAAGTTTGTACAAGTTTCTTCATCATCGTATAACATTAATATTACTTGATGGATGGCTTCAATATTTGGACACTTGATACATGTAAGCATTTGGAACACACTCGTGCTGCCGTTAACATGACCTTGACCATTTTGACATTCGCATGGTTGTGGAAACACTTAGCCATTCATGTCAAAAAGTTTCTTCAACAGTGATCTTCTGGTGTGGCGAGGACCTGGCATCAAATCAGGATCATTCTGATTTCAGGGCTGAATATATAGTTTTTTTATTGTAGATATGCAGTTCTGATTTTGGGATTTTCCGCCCATTTGTACATGTACTTGAACATGTACTTGTACAGGTAATATATGAGATTTAGTACTAAACCCATTGACCCAGCCTTAAATGACCTTATCTGTTGATTGGCCGTTAAACCCCAACAAACAAACAAACAAACAATCAACCGTGACCATTTTCGTATTTTAAACATGCACTTCTCAACGGTTTTTGTGATGCTTACTTTAGCACATGCCCATGATCATGTTACGGTTATATGCCTCGGCAGGCACGACACCACTTCCGTGGCGGAATTCTTGTTATTGCACTAGTGTATTATGTTTTTTAATACATTGTGTTATTGCACTGTCGAAGCCCAACGAAAACAATAGTATCGCCTACTATGTTTAAAATGTGTCTGCGATATTGACCTATGGCTGTGATACACCCTAAGTGCCATACAGTAGTATTACCTAGATAGTTATTGTCCCATCCAGCAATCACAATTCAGTAGCCGATTTCATCAAAATTGCAAATTATACATATCTAGCAAAGTATACTTTGAGGGGGTGATCATCTATTTTTTCCGAAATACATTATTTCATATAGAACTAACGACTGCATATATTTGATGATCATAAGTATGCAGAATTATTATATTGAATTTATTACATTATCACAGCCAAAATGGCTGTGATATTGTAATAAATTCAGTATAATAATAATTAATAAATTTATCCTTAAATTGAAAATTTCTCCCTCAACGTATACTTTGCTAGATAAGTATACTTTGCAATGCTGGTGAAACAGGCTACTGGTACGTCCAAATTGTGCATATCCTAATATTGACGAGTAAGCATACCATCCTCTACTTCAAGGTGCATGATCACGTGGTTACCACAACAACAACAATGTCTGAAAGTGTTGATGTTAATATTGTTTGATATTTTCCTTAATATGCAACGGATTTTGATGAAATATGGCGCGGCAAACGCGTCTTCATGACCTGCATTTGGTGGTCTCGGGACTTCGGCACTTACTTATGTCGTTTTTGCATCAAATCTATTTCCGATTTGACAGAAAACTTGATTCTTCGCAAAAACGACAGATGTTTGGGCCAAAGTACCGAGACCACCAAATACAGCTTACCGGTAACAAGACGCCATATTTCATTAAAATCTGTTACATAATAAGACAATATAACAGAATACGTACCTTGAATCAGAGGCGCTGCTGAAAGTTTCAGTAATTGTTGTTGTTGTTGTAACCACGTGATCATACACCTTGTACTAGACATTCATTTACTTTTTTTATTAAAATATAGTAAAAGTAAAAAATAGAGATGTAGATAAAAAAAATCCGAAAATTGATGTTTGCTACTTTTTTTTTGCCATCACATTTGAATCATCTCCCAAGGAGACGATTCTTATTGCTGACAAAACATATATTAATGAGAAAAATGTAAGAAACTTCTGCACAGGCTGATCTGGATCTGCACTGGTCACAAAGTTCATCCTTACAGAAATCCCGATATCCTTGATTTGGCCCTCCTCAGGTACGTTCTTGGCTTTCTTGGTTACCTGTTGCTGGGACTTTAAACGGTTTAATTTAAACCCATTCACTTTCACTTTTTGACAGGAACTAGCTCAATGAACGCAGTTTTGTCGTGGCAAGGCCCATACGTGCCTGTGACTGGACAAATGGGTCTTACAGGTTTTGCATTCACAATCTGATCAGGATCTGCACTGTCCGCCATTCCAACAATGAAACACCCGTCATTCATCTAACAAGCAGTATCAATTGTTATCAGGCTACAGGAGTGTACTATTTGATCTGGAGCAACACTGATCACAGATCACATAAGCCTCATTTCTCCAGTCACAGGTTCATATATCGATTTGCCTGGTTTGGCCCTCGGGTACGGTTTTATCTTTGGCTCTTTTGTTACCTGGGAGTTGAATTGGGTTATTGCCCATTATAAAAGTAGTAAGATTATTACTGATTCTACTGCGTTTGGGAGGGAGCCAAGTGATTCTATGATTCAGATCAGGATTATTCTGATTTCAGGGCTGAATATATAGTTTTTTTGTTGTAAATATTCAGTTCTGATTTTAGGATTTTCCTCCCATTTGTACATGTACTTGAACATGTACATAAACTTGTACAGGTAATATATGGGATTTAGTCCTAAACCCATTGACCCGGCCTTAAATGACCTTAGCTGTTGATAGGCTGTTAAACAAACAAACAAACAAACAAACAAACAGGCTCATCTAATTTTGCTCAATACGTCATCCATGTAAATTTTGTTTTTGTTTATACCGACATTCGAAGTAGCTGTGCATAATGATCATGGCCTCTTTTTATATTTTTTATACAATATAAACATGTACGTAATATCGAGTTTGGTTGATGCATCAAGTGAGTTTGTGTTTCACATGCATCCATATTCATCCATAGAAACGTGGCTATGACTGGAGAAATGGGGCTTACAGGATTTGTACCCAGTGTAGCTCCTGAGCAATTAGCACACTAATATAACCTGATAACGATCTATATTCCTTGGTAAAAGCATGATGTGTGTTTCATTGATGTAATGGTGAACAGTGCAGATCCTGATCAGACTGTGTGGATGCACAGGCTGATCTGCATCTACACGGGTCGCAAAACTTAGGTCCATTTCTCCAGTCACAGACATTAATGTTTTTGCTCATGTTTGCATGTCTCCTGTATCTACTTACTGTCTGTTCCACATTTTTCTGCTGGTGAACTTTTGGCTATTAAACACATTAAATCTAAACAATATTTAAATGTAATCAATAACAAAACAATCACTCTCCCAAAGTTTTCTTTTCATTTGGGTGATTGGTTGGGAGTATGAGAAAGATAAGTTTAACTGTGTGGTTCCTCTTTGCTGGAATCCCGATAATTACTGTTTGACCCTCGGACACATTTGTGACTTTCTTGCTACTTGAGAGTTGTATCCGAATATGCCCATTATAAAAGTAGTAAGATTAGTATTAAATGTATATTGTTTAGAGAGTTGGGCTAAATGACTTGGACCTGGCACCAGGTCAGGCTATTCTAATTTCAGGGCTGAATGTATTTTTTTTCTGTAAATATTCAGTTCTGATTTTGCAGATTAAATATGGGATTCGACCTCGTTAACCCAGCCTAAAATGACCTTAACCCTTTCACCCCTAAGTCACTGAAATGGAGTTTTATATGTTAATTTTGCAACCGATCCAATTGTCACAAAATGATTTTCAGACAAGTGCATCAGTGAAAAAGGGGGTGTTTTTGTTCTCGAAAGTATGAAAATTACTTGCAAAAAGTACAGATCCTGGTGAGACGGTTCTCACGAGCCGGCTCATCTGGATCTATACCTTTTGCTAATACCATATACAGGCCTGTGGTGTTGAAAGGGTTAACTGTTGACAAGAAGTTTGTTGAAATTTAATGGTATCGAAAAGAAAAAAAATTTTTTTTAATTGTTTACATAGACATAACATTTGGGCAGGTTTCATGTGCACGGGCGTCAGAAGTGGGCGGCAGGGGCGGCTGGCAGGAACTGGCAAAAAATTGATGCATATGCAATCGGAATGGACTCCGGCCAGCCTGTGCATCCGTGCAGTCTGATCTGGGCCCCAGGGCTGAATATATAGTTTTTATATGACCGTTTTTAAAAAACGGTTCGTATTATGTTTTACCGTGGGGCGGGCGGGCGGGCGGGCAGGTGGCGGACAGAAAAAGTGCATAGTTTGTGTACACAACTCCTCCGAAACCGTTATGTCGATCGATCTGAAACTATACACACGTCTTCTACACATATTGAGATGTGCACCTTGGTGTTTTTATGCCAAAAAAATATTTTTTAACAAAAATATCACCTTTTTAACTTAGCCATTTTTTCTACATTTTTGTATAAAATTCTATATAGGGTACAGAGTTTGTGTACACAACTCCTCCAAAACCGTTCGTTGATCGATCTGAAACTGTACACACGTCTTCTATACATATTGAAGATGTGCACCTTGGTGTTTTTATGCCGAAAAAATATTTTTTAACAAAAATATCACGATTTTAACTTAGCCATTTTTTCTACATTTTTCTATACAATTCTATATAATTTCTGCTGCATAAATTTCTCTGCATAAATTAGTATACATGTTTAGCGCAACGAGAGGAAGAATAATGCTATAGAGTTTCAAATTATCATTAATTTGTATTGCCCTGGTGACAGCTTCAAATTTCTGCATCTTCGCTATCTGGCCCATCTTTGACGGGCGTATTTTGTGACTTGCGGCACTCTTGTTTTTATTGTTCTGATTTTGGGATTTTCTCCCCATTTGTACATGTACTTGTACAGTTTATATATGGGATTTAGTACTAAACCTATTGACCTGGCCTTAAATAACCTTAGCTGTTGATAGGCCGTTAAACCCCAATAAACAAAGAAACAAACTGATATGGGCCTACTCTGCTGTCACTGTCTTTTGTTCACCAGATAATTTCATCTGTGTGGGTGGCAGGTGGGAGTATGCGATGGGTAATTTAACGATCGGGTTTCATCCTTACCGGAATTCCGACGGGAGACCTGATTTGGCCCTCACATACGTTTTTATACGACCGTTTTTAAAAAACGGTACGTATTATGTTTTACCGCACGGCGGGCAGGCGGCTGAAGAAAAAGCGCATAGTTCGTGTACACAACTCCTCCGAAACCGTTCAGTCGATCGATCTGAAACTATACACACGTCTTCTACACATATTGAAGATGTGCACCTTGGTGTTTTTATGGCGAAAAAATATTTTTTAACAAAAATATCACCTTTTTAACTTAGCCATTTTTTCCTACATTTTTCTATACAATTCTTAATACGGTAACAGAGTTTTGTGTACACAACTCCCCGAAACCGTTTCAGTCGATCGTTCTGAAACATACACACCCTTCTAACACATATTAAGATGCCCTTGGTGTTTTTATATCGAAAAAATATTTGTTAACAAAAATATCACCTTTTTAACTTAGCCATTTTTTCTACATTTTTCTATACAATTCTATATACGGTACAGAGTTTGTGTACACAACTCCTCCGAAACCGTTCAGTCGATCGTTCTGAAACTATACACACATCTTCTACACATATTGAAGATGTGCACCTTGGTGTTTTTATATCGAAAAAATATTTGTTAACAAAAATATCACCTTTTTAACTTAGCCATTTTTTCTACATTTTTCTATACAATTCTATATACGGCACAGAGTTTGTGTACACAACTCCTCCGAAACCGTTCATTCGATCGTTCTGAAACTATACACACATCTTCTACACATATTGAAGATGTGCACCTTGGTGTTTTTATATCGAAAAAATATTTAATATCACCTTTTTAACTTAGCCATTTTTTCTACATTTTTCTATACAATTCTATATACGGTACAGAGTTTGTGTACACAACTCCTCTGAAACCGTTCAGTCGATCGTTCTGAAATTATACACACGTCTTCTACACATATTGAAGATGTGCACCTTGGTGTTTTTATGCCGAATAAATATTTTTGTAACAAAAATATCGCCTTTTTAACTTAGCCATTTTTTCTTCATTTTTCTATACATTTCTATATACGGTACAGAGTTTGTGTACACAACTCCTCCGAAACTGTTCAGTCGATCGTTCTGAAACTATACAAAAGTCTTCTACACATATTGAAGATGTGCACCTTGGTGTTTTTATGCCGAAAAAATATTTTTTAACAAAAATATCACCTTTTTAACTTAGCCATTTTTTCTTCATTATTGTATCCAATTCCCTATCATTTCTACTTTACACTCTACTTTTCTATCTCTGCCTAAATTAGTATACATGTTTAGCACAACGAGATGAAGAAATAATGCTATAGACTTTCAAATTCTCATTAATGTTTCTTGCCTTGGTGACAGCTTCACATTTCTGCATCTTCGCTGTCTGGCCCATATTCGACGGGCGTATTTTGTGACTTGCGGCACTCTTGTTGGCATTTTGTATGTGACAGTTGAATCTGGTTATACCCCTTATATGAGTATTATGCTTATTTGTAATCCTATTTTAGGGGAAGGGGCCAACGGACTTTGGTGTGGTATGGACCTGGCACCAGGTCAGGTTATTCTAATTTCAGGGCCGAATATATTTATTCTCGATGTAAATATTATTCCGTTCTGATTTTGGGATTCCCCCCCCCCCCCCCCCCCCCCCCCCCCCCCCCCCCCCCCCCCCCCACCCCCCCCCCCCCCCCCCCCCACCCCCCCCCCCCCCCCCCCCCCCCCCCCCCCTTACAGCAGGTTAAAACAGAATTGAACCCGTTTGCCCGGCATTACATGACCTTAGCTGTTGATAGGCCGTTAAACACCATTGAACAAACAAACAAAATTTCATCTGCATCTCCAAATTGGCCAAAATACACTGATAATTATGTATTATGTATACAATCGGAATGGACTCCTACCAGCCTGTACATCTGTGCAGTCTGATCTGGGTCCACACCGCTTGTCACTCACTCTGTCTTTTGTTCACCTGGGGGCCGTTTCACTAAACTTGTTGCGAGTAAAATTTTGTAAGTGCAAATTTAGGATCGTTTGGAAATTTCAATTGATGAATTTACATTTATTGAGCATAGGCTGCGCAGCCTATGCTCAATAAATGTAAAGCCAATAATTGTTTACAAGAAAACATTGTTAATGTGAAATTTACAGACTATCATAAGTTTGCACTTACGAACATTTTAGTCGTACGATGTTTAGTGAAACAGGCCTCAGGTCTGGATAGCAAAAATTGCCAAATATACACTGCTAATTAAATATCATGTATGCAATCAGAATGAACCCCCGACCAGCCTGTGCATCAGTGTAGTCTGATCTGGGTCCACACTGCTGGTCACTCTGTCTTTTGTTCACCAGGTAATACCGTCTGTATCGCGAAATTGTACAAATATACACTGCTGATAATATAATTATCATGTATACAAGCAGAATGGACACCGACCAGCATGTACATCTGTGTAGTCTGATCTGGGTCCAGACTGTTTGTCACTAAACATTACCAGTTACAACCATTTGTTTTTTAAAACGACATGGTATTGTCACATGGATCATGATATGCATCGTGAACGATGTTTAATTTAAATCACGGTCATCTGGTCGAAACCCAGTCTCCTTACCAAGACATGTCGCATAAAATGTCACGACACAAAAGTATACATAACCACAATATATAGTATACAGTAACACTATTATGATAGAAACAAGTTTTAACTACAAATGCCACACATCCATGCTGCCCTTAATATGACCGTGACATTTTGACCTTCACAACTTTGAACTTTTTCATACTTTTGCTTTTGGGAAGGGGCCAAGTCATTCTGGTGTGGCGATTTCAAGGCTGAATATATAGTTTTTTTAGGGCCTCGCTGAGAATCGGCTGTGGCCTATAGTTTCGCCCTGTCCGTCCATCTGTCTGTCTGTCCGTTTATTTTTTTAAGTGTTTCTCAAATCATCCATAATTTCTGTTTGCCTTCAGCTATTATCTTCATATTGCACACTTAGTAATGATACATCCTCCCTGTTAAATTGCCCATCACATGCTCCCCCCCCCACCTGCCACCCATTATTGCAAACAGAATTTAAAGAAAAAATAATTCATTATTTCTGGAGGGTGGTTGGTCGGGAGCACGCGACGGGTAATCCAACGAACGAACGTTCATCTTTACCGGAATGCAGACTTAAATTGTTTGGCCCTCGTGTACATATTTGGCCTTCTGATACTTGAGAGCTAAATCCTGTTATACCCCATTAAAAAGTAATAACATTAGTGCTGATCATATTACTTTTGGTGTTGGAGCTAAGTGGCTCTGGTGTGGAATGGACCTGGCACTAGGGCAGGCTTTCTAATTTCGGGGCTGAATATATATTTTTCTGTAAATTTTCAGTTCTGATTTTGGGAATTTACCTCATTATGGACAGGTTAAATACGAGATAGTCCAACCCGTTGGCCCGGCCTTAAATGACCTTAGCTTTTGATAGGCTGTTAAACACCAATAATCAATCAATCATTATTTCAGAATGTTACATTCCTTTTTTCTATTCAATTGGTGAAATTCTTTCCAATATCAACTTTTCATGAAAATTATTCGATAAGCATTTTTATGGGTGTATATATTCTCACAGTCGAAACCAGGAAGTTTGATTTGTCGAGCCCCGTGCAGGCACCGGGGCGGGATCAACTGATCCTGAGAATAGTGCTGCAGTAGCCATTGCTTGTCGTAAAAGGCGACTAAACTGGCTTAACGATTGGGTTCATACTTTCCGGAACCCACTATACCGGATTTGGCCCTCATGTACATTTTTGGCTTTCTTGTATGTGAGAGTTGAGTCGGGCTATGCCCCATATATAAAAGTAAGATTAGCGCTAATCCTATTACTTTTAGGGGATGGGATAAATGATGCTGGTGTGGCGAGGGCCTGGCACCAGATCAGGTTGTTCTAATTTCAGGACTGAATATATATTTTGATTGTAAATATTGAGTTCTGAAGTTGGGATTTACCCCCCTTGGACAGGTGGATACGGGACTCGACCCCGTTGACCCGTCTGCGTGTAGACTCCCTGAGGCTTGTACCTCTATGTCAGAAAAGCGGACGTTAAACCCTATTCACTCACTCACTCACTTGATTTGTCGAAGCCGAGCTGTGTTCAGCTTCTACCAATAAAACTGCTTGATTTTTTAGCTCATTTGAGAATTGCTCAGGTTGTATACTCATGGCTTGAACTGTGATCGTTAAATGTGGCTGTGACTGAAGAAACGGGTCTTATCGCTTTTGCGACCAATGTAGATCCAGATCAGCCTGTGCATCCACACAATCTGATCAGGATCAGCACTGTTCGCCATTCCATCAATGAAACGCCAATAATCAATCAATCATTATTTTTGAATTAGGAATCAGGAAGTTTGATTTGTCGAAGTGGAGCCGTGTTCAGCTTCTGCCAATAAAACTGCTTGATTTTTTAGCTTGTTTGATAATTGCTCAGGTTGTGTTACTTGCATTGTGATCATTAAATGTGGCCGTGACTGAAGAAACGGGGCTTATCGCTTTTGCGACCAGTGTAGGATCATCACTGTTCGCCATTCCATCAATGAAACACAAATGGGCTTATCAAGGTCCTTACCTGTTTAGCTAGTCCCTGATAAGCTAGCCCACTAATGCAGGCAAAGACATTTTCAAAATGTCCATGACATGCCAAGCGCAGTTCTGAGTAGTGTAGACATTGATCAGACTGTGGAACTGCTAGTGACGTACTAAGTAAGCCGTGGGTGGTTGGTCGGTCGAACGGGACAGCGTAAATTAACAGTAGGGGTTCCTCCTTAAAGGAATCACGATTTGCCTCGTTTGGCCCTCCGGTATGTTTTTATCTTTGGCTCTTTTGTTACCTCGGAGTTGAATTGGGTTATTGCCCATCATAAAAGTAGTAAGATTATTATTGATCCTACTGCTTTTGGGAGGGGGCCAAGTGATATTGGTGTGGCGAGGACCTGGCACCAGATCAAAATTAGTCTGATTTCAGGACTGAATATATAGATTTTTAGCTCACCTGAGCCAAAGTCTCAAGTGAGCTATTTGTTAACGCTTTTCATCCGTCGTCGTCGTCCGTCCGTCCACAAATTTTATTTTCATATTTGACCACATATGGTCGAATCATATATCAAATCGAAGATATCGACGAGACAATCGCTCTGGTGCAGTTTTCATCGAAATCGGATGATTTACATCATCCAAGATGGCCGTCAAAAGGTCATCATTTGAGATTCAAATGTCTTCTTCACAAGAACCAGGTCAATGGTATTCAAACTTCACTATTATCGTCCTTGGGTGAAGCCGTGTCATATTTGTTCAATGGAGGTCGTAGCTAATCAAAGATGACCGCTGTCTAAAAATAACACAGTCTTAAAAAATCTTCTCGCGAACGGATTTCAACAAAACATTGCAGAAATGCTTTGATGTACAATGCTCTTTCAAAGTTGTTAAAATGGTGACTGGGGTCAGAAATGGACGTGGCTCATGTGGTCAATTTCATTTTTGACCGAATATGGTCATGTCGTATACCAAATTGAAGGTATTGACGAGACGATCGATGTTGTGCATTTCTTGTCAGATAATATTACATATATCAAACAATGGGCTTATTTTGATGTTTATTTAGTGACTTTACATACCAGTATTTGCTTGATTTTTATAACATTGCACAGGTGAGCGAAATAGGGCCATCATGGCCCTCTGGCCCTCTTGTTTATTGTCGCGCCTGCTTTAGCAGAGGCACTACTGTAGTCGGCGCTTTTTCCGTCGTAGGCCGCGTCGTCCGCGTCGTCCGCGTCGTCCGCGTCGTCCGCGTCGTCCGCGTCGTCCGTTTTTTTTGTAAGGCAAATGCGTTAAAGTTATTTTTTTTAGCTCAACTATTGGAAGAATAAGTAGAGCTTATGTTGTCACCCCGGCGTCGGCGTCGGTGTCATCGTCACGCCTTGGTTAAGGTTTTTAGTCAACCTTGTATATGGAATACTACTGGCCCTACACCCACCATACTTGCACAACTTCATCTCATAGTAATGTACATCAATAACCCCTGATCTCCTCTTTAATTACTTAGTTAATTCCCCTTGGTTAAGGTTTTTAGTCAACCTTGGTTAAGGTTTTTAGTCAAGCTTGTACATGGAATACTATCTGTGCATGCAGACACCATACTTGGAGAACCTTTTCTCATAGGGATGTACATCAATAACCCCTGATCTATATTTGACCTTGACCTACATTTCCTCTTGAATTACTTAGTTAATTCCCCTTGGTTAAGGTTTTTAGTCAAGCTTGTATATGGAATACTCCTGGCCCTACACCCACCATACTTGAACAACTTCATCTCCTAGTGATATACATCAACAACCCCTGACCTATGTTTTACCTTGACCTACATTTAACCTTGAATTACATAGTTAATTCCCCTTGGTTAAGGTTTTTAGTCAACCTTGGTTAAAGTTTTTAGTCAAGCTTCCACATGGAATACTAGTGTGCATACAGACACCATACTTGGACCTTTCTCATAGGGATGTACATCAATAACCCCTGATCTATATTTGACCTTGACCTACATTTCCTCTTGAATTACTTAGTTAATTCCCCTTGGTTAAGGTTTTTAGTCTAGCTTGTATATGGAATATTCCTGGCCCTACACCCACCATACTTGGACAACTTCATTCCTATGAGTACTCAACAACCATGACCTATTTGATTGACCTACATTTACTTTGAATTACTTAGTTAATTCCCCCTTGGTTAAGTATCAACTACATGGAATACTATTGTGCATACTAAACACCATATTTGGACAACCTTTTCTCATAGCGATCCGTACACAATAACCCCTCTATATTTGACCTTCACCTACACTTGAAATACTACCTTAAATCTCCTTGGTTAAGGTTTTTAGTCAAGCTTGTAGATGCAATACTCCTGGCCCTACACCAACCATACTTGGACAACTTCATCTCCTAGTGATGTACATCAATAATCCCTGACCTATGTTTGACCTTGACCTACTTTTATCCTTGGATTACTTTCTTATTTCCCCTTGGTTAAGGTTTTTAGTAAAGCTTGTATATGGAATATTCCTGGGCCTACAGCAACCATACTTGGAAAACTTCATCTCCTAGTGATGTACATCAATAACCCCTGACCTATATCTGACATTGACCTACATTTAACCTTGAATTACTTACTTAATTTCCCTTCATTAAGGTTTTTAGTCAACCTTGGTTACGGTTTTTATGCAGGCCGCGGCCACATTGACCTACATTTAACCTTGAATTACTTACTTAATTTCCCTTGGTTAAGGTTTTTAGTCAACCTTGGTTAAGGTTTTTATGCAGGCCGCGGCCACCTTGTTTGTCAAGCTATGTGTACATCGACAACCCTCGTAGTCGAGTTATGCTGTTCTCCTACAGCTCTTGTTTCACAACACGGTCGAATGCCTCGGCAGGCGCGATACCGCTTCCGTGGCGGAATTCTTGTTGTAAATATTCAGTTCTGATTTTGAGATTTTCCCCCCATTTGTACAGGCAACATAATTATGGTATTTAGTACTGAACCCATTTACCCGGCCTTCAATGACCTTAGCTGTTGATAGTCCGTTAACCCCCAACAAAGTAAATAAGCCCCCTTACCTTGTGACAGGTCACACATACTTGTGCATGACAATGCAATATCCATTCATATCAAGATCTCCACATAATTTATCTCAACATGTTGACATTGTTTCACGTTATGTCGACATGTTGCGATAAATTATGTCAACATCTTTTATCTATGGCAAAGATATGTCACCATAAATATAAAATAAAATGTATGATTATGTTAACAATTACAAACTATATTGTACACGTTTGCGTCTACTTATTAATTACAATCCCAGCAGTCGGTAGCTAGGAAGAATATGAAGGATAATTGAGAAATTGTTTAAACTAAATCCTTGCTGGAGTCCCGATATCCTGGTTTGGCCCTCCGGTACATTTTTGGCGTTTTTGTATGCGGGAGTTGAACCCTGTTGTACCCATTAGTAGAGTACATGTAGTAAGTTTAGTGCTCCTATTTTTATGCCCCACCACGATAGTGGAGGGGGCATTTAGTGTTACCCTTGTCCGTCCGTCCCGTCCGTCCGTCACGAAACAGGCATCCGTGTTCTATGAACACATTTTCTAGTTTTATGTACATGGAAAAAATTCAGGGTACATATACATGTAGTTGACACCCAGTCCGTCTGTTTGGGCAACATAATCGGATTGGCTTGAAACTTCAAAAGTATGCTTATTTGTCATCATCATCCATTATTAGCCCACCCATGTAGCCGTAAATTAACGTTCGGGTTCATCCTTACTGGAATCCCGACTGGAGATCTGGTTCAGCCCTCGCGTACGACGTTGGCATTCTTGTATGTGACAGTTGAATCTGGTTAAACCCCTTATATGAGTACGATTATTCGTAATCCTATTTTAGGCGGAATATATTTTTTCTCGATGTAAATATTCTGTTCTGATTTTGAGATTTTCCCCCCAATGCAGCAGGTTAAAATGGGTTCGAACCTTTTTGCCCCGGCCTTACATCACCTTAGCTGTTGATAGGCCATTAAACACCAATAAAATTCCAAAGACGTATGTGAGGGCCAAACCAGGTCTCCAATTGGAATTCCGGTAAGGATGAACCCCGATCGTTAAATTACCCATCGCATACTCCTACCTGCCACCCACTATTACACTAGTGCATTATGATTATGTGTCCACTGTCCGAGTTTTAAGTTACAGTTTTTAGCTCTCCTGCACAAAGTGCAGAAGAGCTTATGGCATACCACCGGCGTCGTCGGCGTCCACAAACTTAACGTTGGGGTACATCTCTAAACTTCTGTTTCCTTTCATAGAGCACCTTGTTATTTCATACATGCATTCCTCAGATGACCCTCTATCATGCTGTAGCAAATCCATGACTCATCACCCAACCCTTACCCCAAGGTCAAGGTCACACATACGCATTGTAGATCATTCATAAAATTAACGTTGGGGTAAATGTATTATAACAACTGTTTCCTTTCATGGAACACCTTGATATTTCATACATGCATTCATCTGATGATACTCTATCGTGCTATAGCAAATCGATGACCCACCGCCCATCCATTACCCCAAGGTCAAGGTCAGAAACTTAGCACATTCATAAACTTAAGGTTGGGGTAAATGTCTTATAACATCTGTTTCCTTTCATGGAACGCCATGATATTTTATACATGCATTCCTCAGATGACACCCTATCATGCTGTAGCAAATGCACGACCCACCACCCAACCCTTACCCCAAGGTCACAGACTTCGCATGTTTATAAACTTAACGTTGGGGTAAATGTTGTAACTTCTGTTTATTTACAGGGAACGCCTTCATATTTCATACATGCATTCATCTAATGATACTCTATCGTTCTATAGCAAATCCAGGACTCACCCCCATCCCTTACCCCAAGGTCACACACTTAGCACATTCATAAACTTAACGTTGGGGTAAATGTCTTCTGTTTCCTTTCATGGAACGCCTTGATAGTTCATACATGCATTCCTCAAATGACCCTCTATCATGCTTTAGCAAATCCACAACCCACCACCCAACCTTTACCCAAAGGTCAAGGTCACAAACTTAGCATGTTCATAAACTTAACGTTGGGGTAAATGTTGTGTAACCTCTGTTTCTTTTCAGGGAACGCTTTGATATTTCATACATGCATTCATCTGATGATCCTCTACTGTGCAACAGCAAATCCATGACCTACCCCTTTCCCCAAGATCAACATCATACACTTAACGGAGTAAATGTCTTTTTATAACTTCTGTTTCTTTACAGGGAACGCCTTGATATTTCATACATGCATTCATCTGATGATACTCTATCGTGCTATAGCAAATCCATGACCCACCGCCCACCCCTTACCCCAGGGTCACGGTCACAAACTTAGCACATTCATAAACTTAACGTAGGGGTAAATGTCTGATAATGTCTGTTTCCTTTGATGGAACGCCTTGATATTTCATACATACATTCCTAACATGACCCTCTATCATGCTGTAGCAAATCTACAACCCACCACCCAACCCTTACCCCAAGTTCAAGGTCACAAACTTAGCATGTTCATATTCTTTACGTTGGGGTAAATGTTGTGTAACTTCTGTTTCTTTACACTTTGAACGCTTTGATATTTCAAACATTCATTCATCTGATGATCCTCCATGACCCCACCCCCCCACCCATTTCCCCAAGGTGAAGGTCGCAAACTTAGAACATTCATACATGCATTCCTCATGCGAATAGCTATCATGCTGTAGAAAATCACCAACTTAGTGCGTTCACAAACTTAACGTTGGGTTCAATTTTGTTTTACTTCTGTTTTCAGGGAGCGCATTGATATTTCATACATGCATTCATCTTAATATGCTATATCATGCTATAGCAAATCCACGATCCATCTTCCACCACTGACCTCAATGTCAAGGTCCACCGCACACCCTTTAACCCAAGGTCAAGTTATATAATATTCATGTTTTTATACAACTGTGCAAAATTTGAGTGAAGGCTGCCAACAGGCGAGCTTCATTGTCTTCTGACAACTCTTGTTCAAATTGCTATATCGCTGTGACTGCTTTGGATATCAACTTTAAACGTCATATACACATTGATCACCATCCATCTTTTCATTGTATACCCTACCCATGCTGCCCAGGAGCCCAAGGTCAAATGACTTTAAACTTTTTGTTAAAGTTTTACGTTAAAGTTTTTCAAATTGCTATATCTCGGTGACTGCTTGGGATTTGAACTTGAACTTTATTTATACCGCAGCCATTGCTCCATGTAGTATAATAAAGGGGGTTGAATAAGTGTTGTTTATATCTGAAGTAGCCTAATATACATGAAGTGCCGTTTTTTGCCTTTATTTGTTCACCTTCGACCCTTCATCGCGGCCTCTGATTGGTCAGTCTCAACAGCAAATTCAAGATGGCGGAGAATTTTAAAATCAAAGTTGCTGTCGATTCAGCTGAATTGTGTCCATTTTTACAGTATATGCGACGCAACCAACAAAACGGATATGTCCATTATGATTATAATGCTTATTATGACAACTGTGGAGTCTAAAGCCAGCCAATATTGAAGCACATCGTAAACAAAATCGAACATTTAATCGGATACAATACAATCTACGTAGCCTGGACGCCGCCATTTTGCTTTGAACGACGTCGCTAGATTTGTGACGTATGGTGAGGGAATAACGTCAAAACATGACGTCACGCACGTTCAAACAATTAAGTTTAGTATGCGGTATAAATTATATACATGATTAGTGCCGTCGAATATAAAATATATTGGGTTTCACCCAGACAACTTTATAGGGACTCGCTAAAGCTCGCCCCAACAAAGCTGTCCAAGGCTCAACCGAATATATTTTATATTCGACTGCAGTAACCATGTATTTAATATATTCACATTGGTCACCATCCACATTGTCATTGTATACCCTACACATGCTGCCCAGGTGAAGGTCAAATGAAGTTTTTTTCAAATTGCTATACCTCTGCGACCGCTGCAATATCAACATCATATACACCTTGATCACCATTTATTGTGATTAATAAGCATACTACACCAATACCCAGGGTCAAGGACTTTGACTTTCAATCCAAGCGTCCTCGGGGAGCATTTGTCGGATTCACTGACCATCTAGTATGTTTTGTCGTGCCTGCTTGCGGGAAGCGAGAAAGTTGTCACAATGTGTGTGTATGTAACGACGTCCGTACGTATGTGCGTGCATCTGGATTCTGGGTTAAATATTGTACATACCTTATATCTGCACGACCCTTACTTCGATTTATTTCAAACTTCAAACACTTGCGTCTCATCATCCATATTTTCAGGAGATATCAGGTATTAAAAACTTAAAGCAAATTTAAAAGTTGATCGGCCGTTATATACAACACTCAATCATTAAATACTTTAGTTTAAACAATATTTATTTCAAATAATATACATGTATATATATGCATCAAAATACATATAAAGTAACAGTGAATAAGGATTAGAAAACAAGCTCAAAGAGCTTATGTGAATTCTTCTCCTTGAGTAAAGCATCAGTAAATGGGAATGTGGCAAGAATGCATATAATGTATACATATGTAAGTTTTGTTAGATAATTGAAGGAAAAAAAAGAGTTATCCCAAGCATGCGCTCCGAACCATTGGCATTGGATTCAATTGAACTGTTCTAATGATATACGACTAGCATTTGTCCTGCTATTGGCAGTTTAAAAGATAATCGTTACAAACCGTTCAGTCGCAGGGGCAGTCTCCCGTCATGCAGTGAAACGTTTAGAGACAATAATGAATTGTTGAACCCTTTGGAATACAAGGCTGTTTTCATTGTCCATTAAACATTCGCTGCCGTAAATTAAGTTATTAAGGATCGGTGGACAAGGAAGAGATGACAAATATTGTTGTCTTTGATTTGTATAAAGGGGACATGAGAGAATGTAGTGATTAGCATTTTCGATTGCGCCACAGGCGCATGTAGCGCTATCAACTATTGATTTCGGAATAGTCGTAGTTCAGCGCGCTACACCTAGCTGGATACGAGTCAGGAGATTTGGCCTTGTCGATTAGGAGCTGTGTTGTAGTAGGTTGGTGGTTTACGCAAGTTAACATTTAGTACTTCTTACGAGTTATTGGGCTGTTTCTTGCATTCGAGGATAGGGAATTCCATTATTTTATGGTAGATGGAAGAAATGAATCTTGATACAGTTTAGTACGTGTGTGTATTAATGGAATGTCTTCGTCGTTTCTTAGCTTGTATCGAGTTTGTGTTTGTTCGGGGATTAAATTACTCAGATAAGTTGGTGTCATATTGTGTTTCATTTTGTAGAATAAAAGTAATTTGTGTTTTCTTCTTCGCTGTTCGAGGCTTTCCCATTGGGTTTCTGTGTAAAGTGTGTCTATACTGCATAGTTTAGTGGCACCAGTAACAATTCGTACGGCCTCAATTTGTATGGATTCTAGTTCATTTTTTACTTCTATTGAACAATTATCCCAAGTACTATCGCTATATTCGAGCAAGGGGCGTATGATGGAGAAGTATGCTTTACAAGGGGCGTATGATGGAGAAGTATGCTTTTTCTAGTGACTTTCTATTAATGTAAATTTTAAGCAACGAAGCAATCCAATGCGTTGCCAGGCGCGACTAATGACCGAGGAAATGTGAGGCTGCCATTTACCAGTATCGGAAAATACGATACCTAGGTGTTTATGAGTTTCAACTTCTTTTATTACGGTATTTTTCATAAGAAGGGGAGGATGAAGTCATCTATTTTGTTTTCTGGATATCAACATAGCCTCTGTTTTATTTGGGTTAAGTCTACAAGCCAAATCGTCGACCAGTTATGTATTAAATACTTTGCATGATATATCAAAGGTTTATGATTCGGGAGAGTTAAAATATGGTGCTAAAAGTTAGAAAGTTAACCATTTATAAGTAAGGATTGCCATGCTGAAATTAGTGGTAACACATGATGTGTCAGCTATTTCCCCATACATATTTTATTATATGAGAATCAAGAGTGTAGATGTCGGCAATCTTTTATCTTAAAATTATGATTAATTCAACTTTAAATTGTCACATACCATGTAACGATTAGTGAGGAAACCTCATACAATTTATATTTTGACCTTATCCGAATACAGAAACATGCAATTGTGTGCCGACAGGCCACATTACTTGTCTACTGTAAATATTCAGTTCTGATTTTGGACTTTTTTCCCTATTTGTACATGTCATATAAGGAATTTAGTACCCATTGACCCGGCCTTAAATTACCTTAGCTGTTGATAGACCATTAAACCCCAACAAACAGACAAAAAGGTCCGTCCGTCTGTTTATTTTTTTGAAAGTTTTTGTAAGAGTCAAATAGGGGCGATGTGGGTGGTTGGTGAATGAGAATGTGACGGCATACATTAACGATGGGGGTTCCTCCTGCAAGGAATTACGATATGCCTTGTTTGGCCCTCAGGTACGTTTTTAGCTCGCCTGCACGAAGTGCAGAAGAGCTTATGGCATACCCCTGGCGTTGTCGGCGTCCACAAACTTAACGTTGGGTAAATGTTTTATAACTTCTGTTTCCTTTCATGGAACACCTTGCTATTTCATACATGCATTCGTCAGATGACCCTCTATCATGCTGTAGCAAATCCATGACCCACCACCCAACCCTTACCACAAGGTCAAGGTCACAAACTTAGAACATTCATTATGCCCCCGCCACCAAATGGTGAGGGGGGGCATATAGTGTTACCGGCGTCCGTACGTACGTACGTACGTACGTCCCGAAACCTTAACGCTGGGTAAATGGCTTATAATTTCTGTTTCCTTGCTCGGATCTGCTTCACATTTCACACACGCATTGCTCCAATGGTCCTCCTGCCGCCAGTGCCAAATCCACATTCGTCCCGCCCCCCCGCTAAGCCCAGGGTCAAGGTCACAGACTTGTGCGTTCACTTACGCTGTAAAATTGCTTATATTTCTTGTTTCCTTGCTCGATTGCTTCATTAATTGCACACACGCTTGTCCAATGGTCCTCTACCGCCCTGTGACAAACCCATTCGTCCCGCCCCCGCTAAGCCCAGGGTCAAGGTCACAGACTTGGTGCGTTCGAAACCTAACGTAGGTAAATGGCTTATACTTTCTGTTTCCTTGTCGGTCTGCACATTGCCACACGTGCATTGCTCCAAATGTCCTCTACGCCCTGGTGACATCCACATCATCCGCCCCGCTAACCCAGAAGGGTCAAGGTCACAGACTTGGTGCGTTC